>PVJA010012297.1:0-26495 GCA_004027025.1 Myocastor coypus
CAGAGGCGGGGCAGAGGGGCGCAGGGGCTTACCCGCGGCGGGTGCGCAGGCTCAGCTCCCAGCGGTGGGGTTTGTTTACAGTTTTTTTAATCCTTTAGAAAACATAGACTATAAGTACTTTTAGAATTCATATTTAAACTTGGATCTGGAGTATACATCAAAATCATTAGGAACCTGACATATATAATTGCTTAGAGTAACAAAATCATTATAAGCTCAGATATAGTAGTAGTCTAGTAGGGGAACCTACCCATGGGATGAATTAATGAATACACTAGATATAGTTACTATGGTTCTGGTGGCTATCTTGGAATGTAGCAACTGCTTAATTCACAAAGTCAGTATATCCTTTTATTATCATTGCAATCAGACAGGTACCCTTCACTTATATTAATTAAGTTGTGACTGACTACTGTTGGATGAGTTCAAGTTCTAGGAAGATGAATAAAGACAAGGGGAGGAGAAAGGAAGAACTTAACAGAGGATATTCTGAAAATTGATGCTCCTATGTCAAAACTTACTCTGAAAAGCCAAAGCAAATATTCACTCACACTCACATCACATAGTAACCTTGTGTTACCCAGCAAATAAAATTCAACTTCCTCCTGAGTCTGGCATTCAAGACCTTTAGTAACCTACAGTACCCTGATGTACCAGCTTTACCCTCTCTTTCTCAAATATAGTCAAAGATTAGATCCCTCTCCCAAACTGATGAATCCTGAACATGCACTTGGGGCTGAAGCAGCAGGTCCACTTTCTTCTTCTTGGGAGCTTTCTCATGCCCAGGTTATTGCCATAAACATGAAGAGGCTCAGCAAGGGCTGAAGGAGTGAGCAGACGAGGCCGTAAATGTTAATCTAAGTGTTGTAGTCATTGTTGTAAAGGAAGACAGACAAGGGCACAGCCATGGATATGAAAGCAAATCTATTGGAGGCAGAGAGAACACTAGACACTGCTAAGCACAAAAGAAAGCCTGGATAAGGAGGGTACACAAAGAAAGAAAAAGACTCCAAGAAATAGACAAAAGTTGCAAACAAAAATGCAAACAAGGGGCCTAAGAGATAGCTCCATGGCACAAGTTCCTGCCTGGCAAGTGCAAGGTTGTGAATTCGAACCCTGGTCCCCAAAAAAGAAAAAAAAAAAAAAGAATGCAAACAAACTAGGCTATTGAAATCTAAGCTAAATCTTACCTTACAGATACTTCCTGACAAATTCTTGGATCCATCAGAGAAGTCTACTCCTCTATCAGCTTGGGTAATATCTTTTTCCGATTAGATGCATATATCATCTTAGTTTCAAAATCTTTAAAATATGGTTATTTTAAGTCAACATTTAAAGTTAGATTTGATATAATCGTTTAATTGGGCATTGATTCATCTACATAGAGCTCATTATGAAATTCTTCAATTTCACCAACATAATTTCCTTCCAAATTATCTTTTATCTAGATCCTGGAATTCTAAGTGCTATGAAAACTTTGCCAAATAAAAAGCTTTTACGTTTCTAATGCTGGCTAGACACAAAGCCATGGAAGATTGTTGAAGAATACAGCATGCTTGCCAAATGCCAAATACAACTGCTTTTCGCATAATTAATGTCATTCTTGCTGCTCAAGTACCATTTCCATCCTCTAATAATTTCCATTAACAGAGGAAGTTTCTGCAATGATTTTTGCGTGCTGCAAACCACCATGGCTTCTAGACACCTTTTAATCAAAATAATGACACTGGGTGAGGGGGGGATGGTTAGCAGCTTTACTGTAAACCCAGCTTGCATTTGGTTTGTCATTGTTTTTAATTTCCAAAAAATGTGCAAAGCCTCATCATGTTGACAGTTATTATGTCAATGAAACCTAGGGCTTTGATTTTAATAATGCTGAACTAAAGAGTTTATACCAAGCACAGAAAAGTATATAAAATGAATGTGGGCACAGTTCAAAAAAAAGTAAAAGTATTTTTAAGAAGAAACAACAACAAAAGTTGAGCAGATGTAAATCTAAGCTCAACTCCTGTGAAATGTAATTGCATAATAATGAACTTTCCAGCACGCAAAAGTGATAGATCACCTGAAAATCATAACCTCTGAGGTGTCAACTTATACTATTCTTTATTATGTAGTTGCAAAATTAAGAACTGTATTCAGGATATAAAGTTATGCAAATATGCAGTCAGTAATAATTACAACAAAAATCATCTTAAGTTTGTCATATGAGCCTAGAAATTGGTAGAGCCTGGTGGTACTGTAGCTGTCTTGCACCAGGGCAGGGGCACTGAGTCAGCAGTTGCTGGAATTTTCAAACACAATGTCCTGGACTTCTCAATGATCTGAGTACTGAGACTAAGGTCTCCTTGTAAGAAGACCTCTGCTGAGAGCCTTCCCTTTGTTCCTGAGTTGCTTCTGACGCAGTGAAAGGCTACATCAAAGCTTCATTCTTCTTCGCCCAAGGTGGCTGTGAAAAGCATCATCTGAGTCACAGTAAAGTGTTCTAGGCCTGTTCTGTGAAATCCACCTAATGGAGATGTGGTGACATCACATGGACAAGGAAATACTTGCTCTGTATGATGGTCTAGAGGAGGGGCTCGCTTAAGTTTGGGGGTCTGTGTTCATGACCTGAATAATGCTGGATATCATCAGCTCCTTATGTTTCTAAGGACATATGCAGAAACAATTCTTGTATGCTTTTTAATAGCCATTGCTAAAATAAAAGAATCAGCTTAGATCAATTGCACCTTTGAGATGTGTGGCTGGCACTGAGGAGAGGCCAGCATTGTCAGCCAGGCTGGCTATGCCGCACGGATGCTCCTGAGCCTCTGACCATGGACTCGGTGGGACCACACATTCTAGTGAGTAACCCCCAAGGGGTCAAAACCCAAGTTTAAAATACCTACCCTGGTTCTAAACATGCTCATTTCAGAGTTCCTACATATGTATAGAATGAATGGTACCTCATCATATATGCATAAAGACTTAGGCAATGATCTATGTGCACTCTCATAAATTGTCCAACTCCATGAGTACCAGTCCCCTGACTGCAGCAATCTAAGTACTGTAAGTTCCTTGTAAGACTGTTTTGCTGAAAATAATGAGAGACCTGGTAGCTAGGGTCTCTGGCACTCAAGGAGCTCTTAACGCCTAGCTGCATCATTAGTTCTAACTAGGAAGTGCATGAAAGTCTTTAATTGCACACTGAGAAGTTATGAGCTCAAGCTTGCACACAATGCGGCACAGTGCCTAGGAATGCTTACTCCAGGATAGACTACTCAGATGTGGATCTGGATCTACCACATCTGACTATATAATACTGTGAGAACGATCTCTTGAGGATCATCTTTCTGTCCTGTACAATGGAAATAATCAAAGTACCTACCTCAGATAGTTATTGTGAGAATTAATCCATAGTATGCATGTGAATCACATAGAATATATCATACAGTCTGAATTCACTATATCTAGGTCTTCATATTGCTGCTACTGTTATGTTGAACCTGACCTTTCTCTTGGATAGGAAAATACCTGGTGACATTTTTGTCGCTGTGAATTCATTTCTATGAACTTTTGACCAGTCTTGCTAAGATAATGAGCTAATGGAAGCTTCTTCAAAAACAGCACTGGAAAACAGAATGAGCAGAGAGAGGGAGAGGGGCAGAAAAGAATGGAGAGAAGGAGAGAGGAGAGAGAAGAAAATATCTCTTCTAATAATAATTACTTAGAGGTATAATGTTTTTTGTTTATTTGCTTTCTTCTGCTCTGGATCATGAGAGCTTTAAGGATGAATAATCCTGTTTTATTCATACATATAACACTTTTTTTCTGGTACACATTATGTGTGTAATAAGTAATTAAAAGACCAAAACCTTAACTAAATGAAAAAGTAATCTTAAATGTGGTTAAGCACAGGCACGCAGAGAAACATATAGTCTCAAAGTACTTGTAGAAAATGGGCTTGGATTAACCCTGGTTCTAAACATGCTCATTGCAGAGTTCCTACATATGTATAGAATGAATGGTACCCCATCATATATTATGCACCCCCAAACTTAAGCGAACCCCTCCTCTAGGCCATCATACAGAGCAAGTATTTCCTTGTCCATGTGATGTCACCACATCACCTAGCTGGTCTACCTCAGGAGCTGAATAGCAACCAGGCACAATGCTTCAGCTCATGTGGGAGTGTTAATGCCATGAATGAAGTCAAGAAACAGGACTTAGTGTGTGTGTGTGTGTTAACAGAAGTGAGGTAGGCCCTTTATCAAAACATGATTGAGCAGTCTGGGATGCAGCAAAGTCAGGACCACACGTGTGTAGTCCTCATGGTTGGGATGGGGAGAGTACGACTGACAGCAGAGGGTCCTGAGCACCATGGACCCCTTCCATAGGCAACTGACCCCAACCACTCAGCCTCAGGGTCCATGGGTGGATTTCCTTAAACAAGCACCACCCCCACACTTAACCTTGCAATGTGGTAGAAGGTACTGTCCCTTAAGAGCACCTCTGCTTCCTTGTTTGGGGAGATGGCCATCCCAGTATGATCCTTCTAGAGAAAGCAAAGACACAGAGTCTAAAGAGAAGCATCATGTAGCAACAGGTTGGCAGACAGGAGAAACAAAGAAAAAGGGGGGAAGAAAACAACTCCGGACGTGATTCTCTTTAAGCAAAGAAGCAAAGCCCAACTCTGGCTGCTCTGCAATGAAATACTGGAGTGCCAGCTAGAGGACTTCCCACATTTAAGGAAAAACATGTGTACCTACTACTCAAGAGTCTTTCCCTTATGGCCCCGTATAGAATGAACGATGGGTAGAAACCAAGAGCTGTTTATTATCTAGTATAGTTCTGTACTGTTTTAGCAGACTCAGTTGGAAAACTGGGGAATGAATTACAAACATTAGCCTAATGTAGCTCACACCCTAAGATGTTGGCAAAAGTATGTACAGGGATTTCTACTCATCAACATAATGAAATTAAGAGAAGTGAAAATTTAGGATGACTACTGCAAAGTTCTTCTTATGGTGTAATCCATTAGGATGAGGCATAATTTCCCGGGGGGAGTTGATTTATATGTTTGGAAACTTATAATGCCTATTCATAATGTATTTGTGGCAGACATAATGCCATGTCATTCTATAAATCAGATTTACCTTCTATTAGAAGCCTGAAAGTCCTTCCCACTGGAGGATATCCTCATGGGCACTGACCTGAGAAGATTTAAAATCCAAAGGGCCCAATTACTAAAAATCTTCCATCATGTAATTGGACTTTGGTATGGAAAATAACACCAGTATTAATCCAAGATGTTTGGAAGAAACAGAGTGAGCTACAACTCTTGAATCTGTCAACTGGCTCAATACCATCAGTGGATAGGCCTGAGTATCTTCCCCAGGGACCACGTGTAACTCACTGTTACTCTGCAGATAGTGAAACTACATAAATTCTACCAGCAAGGCACAGGTGAATTGCAGACCAGATGAAGATCACTGAATTTAAACTTACAATGTTCATAGGGAAAATATAATTTTCTATTTGCAGGCCATCTATTGGGAACAACCCATCCAAATCCAGATTAGGTGGAACAGAGATCAAACACTATAATTAAAGGAACAGTAAAACTCAAGAGCACACACTTGAGCATGAGAATGGGGCTGGCCAGATCCTCAGCGGATTAAAGTGCCTGCTTAAGCAGACACAGGGACTGGGGTTCAATCCCTGGCATGCTGTGCTCCCCTCCCCTCCCCCATGCCTGTAATTCCAGTGCTTTGGAGGCTGTAAACAAGAGGATCACTATGAGTCCAAGCTGTGTAGTGAGACCCTGCAGACCCTATCCTAAATACATTAAAAAAGAGAGAGAAAATGCAGGGCTTCGGAAAGAACTAGAAGAGTCATTTCATGCCATTCCTGAGAGCAAGCAATTCCACAGGAGCAAGCATTGTAAAAGGTAGCCCAATCATTAAAAAAAAAAATCACAATACTGTTCATTTCAATGGCACCCAACTCAGCTAACAGTCACCACTCACTCCACCTTTCTACACTTTGCCATTCTTGGTTAATGACAATTCAAAGAGCTGCCCATGGTTCTTGTCTTTAATGCCTCCTGATTGCTCAGATATTAATGAAAACCTAACTATAAGAACCTACAAAGATAGAGGGAGAGGGGGCTTATTAAAGATTTTCAGATACACTCCAAATTTCATTAGGCTTGCTGCCACCTTCCTAGTAGACTTGTGCTGATTACCTTGTCATCCTACCCTCTGGGTGAATACAATGCAGTGCCAGCGGCATGCTTACAATCAGCAAGGACAAAACACCAGGAATCATGATTAAGTAAAGATCCAAAGAAAAAAGACACAGCACTAGAATGTGTTTCTGAATGCTAATTTCTACAAGTCACTGAAATCATGGACCTTCAACTGGGGAGTTAGTCTGTTGCCTGCAGACTTGTCGCAGGGCAGGATGCCCAGAATCACCTTGTACACAAAAACGGAAATTATGAAGGTGTTGGAAGGAAGGCACCACCTCATAGGGATTGAAAACCATTCAGTGGATATTGTCTTCAGATGCCCTGCTCTTTGTGCGGACCATTATTTAAATACTATGAATTAAGGAGTCCTGTTAAGTCAATGTTTTCGGGTTTCAGAAGTAAAGAAAATTTTAAAGATACTATAAATATATATGCAACAATGGCTCTATTATTATGTTCAGTTTGATCAGAACACTCACAGATTACAATGAACAACATGCTGTTTTATAGCCAATAACACAGTTGCACACAACTGCTAGCCCAAATCTCAAAGCACAGTTTAGCTCTGAAATATCCTGTGACCTCTTGTTTTGACAGGCACAGGACACACAGTATGAGAAGCATGACTTTGGTCCCTTTTTCTTCCTATGAGGTGGGGAAGTTCACCTCATAGGAAGAAAACAGACAATCTGGGATGCAGTCTTTGACCATCTCTCCTGAAAAATGACTCTCTAGAGTTGGACCTTAGAAAGAATGCAGCAAGCAGGCATGATGACACACACTTATAGTCCCAGGACCCTGGACGGAGAGGGCTCAAGAATGAGCCCAATGTGGGCAGTTTAGTGATTTAGCAACTCCTTGTCTCAAAAAGGGGGCAGGAAGAATAGGCTGAGCATGTAGCTCAGTGCAAATGCTCTGGATTCAGTTTCTAGGACCCCAAGACAAGAACATAGCAAGTTACACTAAGACCAACTTTATTTTCTGTTTGCTGAATATGAACATTGAACATGGTAAATACATCTCAGAAAATTAGCAATAAGAGCTAACAGTGCAAATGGACTCTTAGAGGACTGAATGATTTTACCTGAAGAGACCCACACAGCTAACTAAGACCCAAGTAGCTCTGTACCTGTCCCTCAGTGCTGCTTGTGTATGTTGTACCCTGCACTTCTAAGCAGACAAGCATGTGGCTGCCAGGGAAGGAACACAGCTTTCTTCTGTTGTCCACTGGCTCGGGTATCTGTTTAAAGACCTCCTCTTCCAAGTACCTTGCCCTGACCACTTTGTAAGCTCAGGGCCTCTGGCCTAGGGTCCTGGCTGTGCTGGCTGTTACCCAGGGTTTACTTTGCATGTTCATTATCTATCTCTCCTTACATATTTAAATTCCCTGCAAGCTGGGACTTTGTCATTTCTTCCCATCACCTAGACCACTATGTAGAAATGTTCACTATTTAAGAGAAATCATTATGAATCAATTTTCTAAAAATTCATGCTCAAAAAAATTAAAAAAAAGTTCATGCTCTACTCTTCCTTTTTAATGTTTCATCTGATTTTATGTCCCTTTTCTTCTTTCAGAAATAAGTACATACATACATACATACATACATTCACACACACACACACATAGCATAACTGAACATAAGAAGTCTTTCTTTATTCCTTAGACTCTGAAAGGGTGGCTAGATGATGGTGATTTCTTCTATCCCTGAGAACATTGAAATCTTTGTGTGAAGTGTTTTTATTTTTATAGATTTGAGATTAATTCTCATCACATAAGGGTGTCTTCATTAACCCTGATCATTTCTATTACTGATGTTTAAATTGGGTGATGAAGGAATCTTTCAGTGTGTATTTTAAAACTTGCCTGAAAAAAATCATCTCCACTTGATGAGTTCTTAATTATAAGAAAGGTAAATGGGATAAGGTAGTGAGAGATATAGGGAGGTGAAGAAAATTTATTTCCTACATTCATTACTTTAATAGTTAATCCATGGAAACTTGTATGCACAAAAACTTGGTAGCCAGAGGAATAAAATACATCAAAGTAAGCTGCCCTTTGTTTAGAGTATGGACTTTCGTTGGTGTGCCTTCTGTCATCAAGGTATAAAACAGCACACTCAGGTGCTGAGGTGTCCCTCAGACCAGCTGAATTGTTTTATTTATGATCATTATTTTTCCTCCATCTTCCTTTGGGGAAAGAAAATGCAAAAATTAAAATTTATAAATTCAAAATATCCGAATTTTAAAGAGAATATGTTTAATATTTTCCTTGAGTGAAAAAAGAGGGATGGACATATTTTGCTTTCCTTTCCTCACAATGAAAGTTGAAACAGTGATTTTGTGTTATTATAACACTCATCATTTCTCCCTCTAATTTGGATGGTTTTTAATAAAGCTCCATTGATTCCACTGAAAGGAATTCCTCCTGGCAAAAGCAGAACACACACACTGATTGCTAAATATGCAGCAATTATCATATTCAGCAGCATACTTTAATATCTTATTTATAGATGTACCTATCTATAATTTGCTTTAATTAAGTTGCATTGATTTTAATGACAGGAGTGATTTTCAGAGATGGGGGCTAATGCCATATGCCCCTATGAGCTCTGGTCTCTCTTTTTTTTAAGATGGGCTGCAGTTATCTTAGTGAGCTTCTATGGACTCCAGGCAAACAATTCCAACTTAGTAGAGTCTCAGAGGAATTCTCAACATCAACACCTCAGAATTTACCCTGTCAAAACTGGGTATGGTGACGTGTGCCTATAATCCCAGCTCTTGGGAGACTGTAAACAGGTGGATCACTAGGAGTCCAATCTAGTAGTGAGACCTTGAACACTCTGTAGACTCTCGCCTAAAACAAAACAAAACAAAACAAAACAAAAGAATTTACCCTGTCAGTCAGAAGAGGATGTGGAACCATTATGCAACTTTGTGCAATCAAAGCAGAAAAGCAATTTTAAAGTGGGTTTCTTTGTGCATAATTTCATCTCTGGATAAAGTTGTGCTTTTTACTTAGACAATTACACTCTGTGGTGTGTAGTCTGCAGTGACATTCACCACTCCAGGAGGAAGTCCTTGTCACTTTCCCCGTCTGCACTGTCAATAACATCAGATAGCCTCCCCCCACCCCCCCCGAGGCAGTTCTTGATTATGTTTCACACTCACCCCAGTGAAATTTCTGGGGAAATTGGAACTAAAAACGCTTCACACTTTTGTCCTTTACAACACTGTGTTCAAAGGTGAAGGGTCTATCTGATGACACAAAACATCAAGCACACAAAGATAACAAGTATATATTTAAAGGCTCTAAAATATTACTCATCATGACCAGAAACGATTTCTCTTTTTACTGGATGAAGAGTTAAACACTGCTTCTATAAATCTTCACACCTCCAAAGGTGCCAATAGTCATTTTGCATGAATTATCCATGTTCGAATGCCAAAGCATGATCACAAAGGAAAACTCCGAAGATAGTTATGCCTGTACATTCACAGATTCTGGTCACCATTTTTCACTCACTGATTATTGCTACAAGTGTTGATTAATGGTGGTGTTCACGCTGCTAGAATGCATTTCCCTGGAGGTAAAGAAAACATCCAAGGGGTGGAGGAACCCGAAGGAAGGAAAGATAATAATCAACCCATCCTTCCGCTTTTCTATAATAACCCTGCAGAGGGTGTGCAAATCACAGCTCCTGATCATCACTGTTACCAGTTGTGGAGCTGTTTCACTCAGAAGATCATCCATATGCATCAGATCACCAATTTGTCAATCAGTTTATAAGGCAATTAAATGTTCCCTAATCTCTCTCTTTTCCTTTGGGAAAAGATAAAATGATACAAACAGTGGGGCTCCAAGAATGATGTTAGGATATTTCATACCTGGTGCCTCTCCTGGGTCTCACTGCCCTACCCAAATGCCACAATATGGCCTCAGTGACAGTAATGAAGAAGACCAGATTCACTGTGCTGTCTAGCTAAGTACTTCTTTTTCTCTCATTAGTAATGCCACCTTTCTTATCCATGGAGGAAACTAATACATTGGTTTAACAGAGTGAGAATGTTTTTTAACAAATGCAATCCTACAGGAGAAATGAAAAATACAGAAGAGAATACAGCAGGCATGCTTAGCCAGGATGCTATTTCAGATGGCTGAGACTTCAGCGTGATCTGAGGTCTGCTCGGAGCTGTTTAGAACTTAGGGCCTCTGATCTTGAAGGCTATCAGTTTCCTTTGCTCAGCACATCAAGATCGTTTCTGGCCTATGTTTCTCTCCCTGGGTGGCTTCTTCTTATCACTAATCCTATGATATGTTTTTGTTCCTCTGACTCTTAATTGTCTCTAATGAGGAGCAGACCAGCAATGGCCACATTTGCAGTTTTCCTCTTGATTTAAGTGGAAAGAATAATTAGTATAAATTACAGTGAAAGAGCTTGAGAACCTCTCACAAGTTGGAAGAAAAGAGCAAGTGAGCTTATGATGTCCTGTACGCCTGCATGGAGCTTGCACTAGTTCCTCTGCTGCAGGCAGGTAAAGTCTCATGTTGGCTTGCAAAGAACATAGTCTATGGACACACTGCAATCTAATCTTTGAGACTGTAAACCTTCTTTGACAACTCACTTCTGGCCTCTGTTTTGAGAGTGTCCAGTGGTTCTCACTACACAGTTCCTCTACAGCAATTCTTACAGTTGATTTGTGCCTCGAGAGTCAATCCTTTCTTTTCCCCACTTGCTCTTGAATTTGTTCATCTTGGGTCTCTCTGTATCCAATCCAGGAAGGTATTTTTCATTGTTTTCTCTTTCAGAGGAAGTATGCAAAACATTTTTTGTAAGATACTATGAAAGAAAGGAACCCAGCTTAACTCTTCTCCTCTGCCCACACAGGCCAGAATTATTTTGTCATACTTGGAATATCTACCTCTGGCTCCTCAGGAGCGGTTACCTTAAAAGGATAGCTCTCTCATGACTACAACAGTAGATGCTTGACTCTCATCCACTATACGAGCTAAATCACATGGCATCCTAAAAGGAAGCAGACAAAGGACAAAAGGAGAAAATAAAAGGTAGAAGGTAATGAATCAATAAATGTTTGAAGTACTGCACTGCATCTACAAAGTCCTTCTTTTTACCACCACCGTATCGATTCCTACAAAGCAGAACTGTATGTAAATTAAATCAATATCTTAGGACAGTGATAACTGTTCTCCATACAAAGGTTCTTTGAGCAGCAAAAGATAAGTCTTCAGCATATTAGGGAAACTTTCTCCAAACTCTACCAGCAATTCAATGGTGGCAGAGAGAACTTGGCTGAATATTTAACAAGCTGCAGCTGTAAGGTTCAACGTGTTTAGCATTTCCTTTCCATATGCTCTCACATGCCCGCCTTTGCATCTTGTGCTAGAAATGTACATACCCTACGGACAGCATTTCCTATTCTTCACAGTGCTGTTGGGTGGCACCTTTCTTTGCCTGCTTATACCAAGCCGCCAGTTGGAAGAGCTTCCCTGTGATCCAGTATTATCTTTCATTTCTGCTACCAGATGGGTGCCAGATGGGTAATTGTAGCCAGGGCTTCTGCTCAGGGTCTACCCCAGAACTCATGGGCCTGGGGTTGTCAGTTGGCTGACCCAAAAATGGCGCTTCAAGGAAATACTTTGCAAGTCTGTAGGCATCTGTTCCCTACTCTAATGACCTTTTAAAAACCAAGGAAAGAAAACCCTCATAGACAAGCTTTTCTTTAACTAGATGTTACATCTATAAGAAAAAAGGAAAATGGCCATATAGTGTCTCCTGGATGTCAAACGCATCTCTAGTTAATGGCCCATCCTAAAAGCCACCAAATGTAAGCAGCCGTGTCTGTAGAGAAAGTGAAGCATAATCAATATGTTCCTTCTCAGTGATAGCTTCAAAATGCAGTCTCCTTCCTGAAAGGCAGCCTTTACATAACATTTTCTGAGATAGAACAGGTTAAAAAAAAATGGAGAAAAACAATTGGAGAAGCTCTGAAAGTTCTAGGGATTCCTAGGGAAGAAGCAGTGTTGAAAAGAGGAGTGTGGAAGTGTGCGGGAGAGATCTGTTGCAAGGATCCCATCCCTAACCCATTTCTCTTAAACAGATGCCTCCACTGTCACACCCAACAAATGACACTGAAAACATTTTCTGATGGACCATCTGGCAGCTCCAAGTGTGTGTTTCAACAGTTCATTGTGAAGGTTCACTTTATAAATTAATTGCAAATAAAGTGGAATCTTCTAGCTGTGTACCCATACAATGCTGTCAACCTTTTATTTCTCCAGCAAAGATCAAGGCAGATCCCAGTCCATGCTAGACTCTCTTTCTGAAGAAGTTATGATAAATAGTTATGTGTTTCCTGAGGTTACTATGGCAACACTTTCTTTTTCAGGTCATCCACTTACAAAGGTAACATTTGCATTCAAATATGTTGGAAGTTAACTTTTTTTAATACTCCAGTGAGGTCATGCTATTATATCCATATTTATTACTTCAAATTCCATGAGCTGAGACTGACTTAATCTATAAGGATACTTGAGTGAGATGATCAAGCCATAGGTATAATTGCTGGTATTATCAAATAGGTACTTACACACCATCAAAGATGCTAATCAAATTATCTTTTGTTGCACAAGAAAATGTTATCAATGCCCTAATAATTGCTGTCATCTCTTTGTTAACTTGAGCATTTAATTTTGTGTCATCTCTGATTTAGGGTGAAGAGGCTTGAGATGCCAACATAGGACAGGTGTTGATAGATATGTGCTTTGTCTTTGATGACTGCCAGAGGGCCATGCCTCAATTTACCCATTTTGGCCATAAAATTCAGTTTGGCAAGAATTTATTGAAGATTGGTAGCACACAAGGCATGAGCTTAGGCACAGTTAGGCTGAGATGTGCACAAACTCTTCAATGAGTACTTTTGTGGCATAAGGTGATAGTTCAGTTTTACCCCCTGGTACACATAGGATATGCTAGAGAAGTACTGCCAGGGAAGGGGAGAAGTGGCTGGAGCAGCTGGGGCAAGCTTTGTGAAGGAGTCCTGCAACTGAGCAGATACATGAAATATGAGCATGGCCTCCTACAAGATGGCTCGTGGGGCCACTGTCCAACCTCTCCACTGGACCACCTTTGCAGACCACACCTGGGATTGTAGAAGCCAACTGCTTGCATGCACTGTGGAAAAGCATCTTTGCACATCGCAGAGCACAGGGACTTCTCAGCAGCATCTGACTCACTTCTGACTCAGTCAAGTGTTCCCAGCCCCTTGAACCAGTTGATCTGAGGAGGCCTAGGCTGCACAGTAGAAGCAACTCAACTTTGCCCCTAGTGAAATTTCTGTGTTGAGCCTGGAAAATGTTAGTCCCCCTCCCTGCAGTATCTGAGAGAGACCAAAAGACAAAGCTTCAGAACTCAACCAGCTTTTAGGTATGTCCTCTTACGCAATAGGATCAGGGGTTGAGAGTGGAAAGGAGGTAGAGGAGGAAGCTGGAATAGACTGCGAGGAAGGTGGAGCTTTTCCTTTGCTCTCAGACACTGATGTAGAGACAGCAGGGTCTCACAGCTGACCTCCAGAGGCTTTCTATGGCTGAGGTAACCTGCAGCAGCCACTTTCACTGCCCTAGTCAGTTATCACCACAGAGAAGCCTACTTGGTATGCTGCAGCTGATGGAAAATTGAAACATTAATGACTTGTTTTACCAGCACCCCAAACCAAAGTCCACCTATATAAAAAAGTAAGAGCTAAGCTTTTTCTTTTTTTACGAATGTTGGTCACGTACCTCAGAATCAAAAAACCTAGTGCAGTCAAAAATGACTATGCTATTTTTCCCCCTTGTCAGCAGCCAGACACTGTTCTCTACAGGAGGACATTAGGTTGTGCTTACAAGATCTGTGCTAACCACTGTTTCTTGCAGTGTGTGTGTGATTGTGCATGTGTGTTTATGTTTCCAAATAGATTGTTTAATTATCTGCTCCATTATCTTCCTGGAAGATGAACTTCATCGCATCAAGCATATTTATCAATAAGAAATGAATGTCATCCTGGAAACTGATTTGTTCAAGGTAACTTTCATTATAATTGCAGTTGCTGTGTCTAATGATGGCTCTATACTTGTGCTGTTTTATTTATAGCTGCTAACTTCTCACTTGCCTGTTTCACCATCTGAAAGACAAGTGGAATCTCAGGGACCGCTTGTGTCCCTTAACAGAATTAATTACCTGGAAAGGGGGTATGGACATATGAGACAAGAATCACTTAAAATCACTCATTATTGATGAAAACTGGCCTCCCTCTGTCCACACCTCTTGGAGGGATGCACACTGCAAGGGCTATAAACTAAATCACAATGCAGTAACTATTAAAGACAGAGTGCTCTGCAGAAATGGCAATCTTGTAAGTTTAAAATTTTTCCATGTCAGTTAATTCACTATCTTACATGATTTTCCTCACTAGAACTAAAATAGGTGGTAATATGGAATGTGGCATCTGTCATGTTTGTTCCAAAGTTAAAAATGGAAATATGGCCAGGCAGTAAGTGCCATAAGCAGAAGATGAGCAGTTTGACATGAGAGTTGAGCTTGCTATCAAGTTGGAAAATCACGCTTATGGTACTGAAGCCGGAGAGCTCCTGTAGGTTTTCTCATTGCTATACTTCTGGGTACACATGCAAACAGAAGTTTCAGGAAAAGAAGCCATAAGAACAAAGCATTCTATAAAACTGTACCTTGCAATATTGTAATAACCCTCATCTCTTTTGAATTTCAAGGACAGGCTCTGTCATTACAAGATGTCAGGACAATAGCTGAATGGGACAGACTATCAGACAGCAGCATAGAGGCAGACAGAAGCCCTTGAGTGTCATAGCAGATCTTCATGTGTTATGGTTTTTGTCCAGTTGTCCCCCTCAAAGCCTCATGTAGTCATAGGGCGGCTTCTAGAATTTGTGATTAATTCATGATCCAATGCTGGAATTATGGGTGTGAGTCCATACCTGCCTTGGGGTAGGTAATCTGCATTACAATATAAGGAGGGGAAAGAGGCTAGCTAGCTGCCCCTTCTTTTGCTTTTTGCTGTCTTCCACAGCTATGAGCTGCTGTGGTCTACCATGTATTACTCTGCCTTACAGCTGGCTGAGTGTGGACTAAAACCTCCACTAACTGTGAGCTAAGTAACCTTTCTTTCCTTGATTTTGGGTATTTGATATCCAACTGAGACACCATGTGTGACTGCAAGTACAGAGAGGGACAGAGGTAAGATGGTAGATCAGAGAGAAGAGAGATTTGAAGAAACTAAACAGATTTATGTCTGAGATTGTCTGTGACAAGTTGTCAAGCACTTAAGTTCATATGGGTGACTGATCCAGGTCAGGGAATTGCAGCAGTAGGACTCTATGGGTAACAGAGATGGCAGGCTCAACACCATCTGATAATCTAGAGGAGGTGAGTCCCAGACCATTAGACATAGGATGTCATAAAAATCAGAGCAGGTATAGATCGATTCTAAGAGAAGTTTTGAAAAGTGATCTCTTAACTTTTCATACATGAGTCAAGGTCTGAGCACAAATCATGGACCCATCAGTAGAATCCACATAACCATATCTGCAGAAACGAAGGGGACAGGGTATCAGGGCAGCAGCCAAGCCCTGTGCTGAAATCCTCAAGGGCTGGGGTTGCCACCCAAGTACAAGGTGAATCTCTTCCTGTGAGAACAAACAAGCTCTCCATAAAGCTGAGTCCCTTGTGCTTCAATTGACAAGTACAATGAGAAGCTTCTGTTGTATTATAGACATAGCTCTGCCATTAGATTAGTATCTGCACTACAGGCTTCAGTCTGGGAACTAATAAAGTCACACAACCAATACAATCATGGCAGGTGCTTCATTTTAAATTTTGAACAGTCTCAATAATGTAACTTGATAGAAAACAAAGCATTGTTATATTGATAGGGAATTACAAAAGCATAACACTCAACATCATATTCTGATTATGTTTCATATCTTCAATATAAAAAGCAAAAACAAAACCCTTACCTCTCTGAGTTTCTGTGGCCTTTGGACTTAGTCCTCCCTGAGTTACCTTGATGTAAAAGCAGAAAAAGAACATTGTAGGGGCTAGGGAGATAGCTCGGGGGCGCAAGTGCCTGCCTGGCAAGTGCAAGGTCCTGAGTTCAATTCCCAGTTTCGGGGACGGGGGAAGAGAGAGAGAGAAAAAAAAAAAAAGAGCATTGTACTTGTGAGAAAAGTAACTTGGAAGTTTTATAGACCGTATCTTACTTTCAAGAGCATTTAAAGAAAAATTGGCAGTTAATAGTACAGAAGGGGGAAAGTCCTAACATTTTCCTGCTGTCGTGTTAGCTGTGCATTGTTTTACTGTGGGGACAAGATGGCTGCAGCTCTTCGATGACCTTAGTGATACAATGCAATGAGCCTTGTTAGGCTCATCATTAAGAAATCCCCTATCCCAGAGTTAAGAGCCTTGGTGGGCACCAACATGGGCAGTGACAACAAGACCTCTTGCTATTTACACTAATGGCTCAAGTTCTGGATGAAATGACCACGGACATACAAACCAGGGGATATCTGTACCAGCTTTGGGGACTGGGGAGAATCTCAGAAATGGTGCCACAGGCCACATTTAGTGGGAGGTGTGGGTCTAGCTCACAGTCATTCTTCCTGGGGAGCAGGCGAGGAGGCTGGCTTATTTGAACGCTGAGGAGAGAGACAAGGTCACTGACCAGTAATGATACTCGTGTGGGGTTATTCTAGTGTTGGCATGTGGCATTCTGAACAGCACGTTGGGATAGCCCAGGTTCCTCCATGTGGCTTTTGCAAGTAGGGCTGCAGAAGACAGAATCTCTTATGTGATCTAATGGGCAATAAACAGCACAAGGAACAAGAGGAGAGGTAACTGTAGGGGATGCATGCTGTGAGAGGTGAAAGACAGAAATTAGTACACAGAAAGGTCAGCCTCCACTCTGAGAAACTGAGTGGACGCAAGTCTACCCTCCACATATTGCCCCAGATTCTAGATCTTTCTGTCCTTATGCCCTGCCAAATCTGCTAGGAGACGTGAGCTCAGATGAGAGTCAGCCCCATTATGGAGGCACAGAAGGGCGTGAGGAGCTCTCCCATGTTGAGAGGTGAGAACGTAGCAGGGTGCAGTGTCCCCATTCAGGGTCTACATCCACACACAAGGGCAAAATAGAAGGGGGCCAACATGAGGCCATCTGTGGAAACAACCCAGTGAGAAACTCACAAAGGGAGTGAAAAGAGAGTAGTCTGTATACAAGTTTTGGTGAAAAATTTGAATATCATGAATAAAGCAAGAATCCCCTAAGAGCGACATCAAAGAAAAAGGTTGCTTATGAAGGAAAAAACGTCAGGTCAGATTCCAATTTCTCCTTCCCCAATGTTAAGAGCAAAGAATTTTCAGGAAATAAAAGCTGGGAGAAATAGGTAAATCACTCATTCAGCCAATATTTCTCACTTGCCTCACACACCAAGCATGGTTGTAAGAGCTGAGATTTATACGTCAAAAATATCAGTTTTTAAGGCTTTAGAAATATAGTATCTGTATGCTCCCTGACACTTGCTCAAAAGGCTGAACAACTTAACTAAAAGATTAATCAAGATATACAGCATCACAATGGAAATGGTGTAAGAAAGGACTGGCACGGGGCACTGCACATAATCCCTGGGGGCAGGAAATATGCCACATAAAAATACTGGAAAAAAAAAAAGACGTGCTGTACAGTCTTCTCCAGCACCAGAGCAACCTAAAATACCACTGTGTAAGAAGTGTGAGGGGGAGTTGTGAGCACATGCAGTCATTTTAGTGTATTCCCTTCACATAGAAGGACTTTGATACAAATTATTACATGTTTTGATGATAATGGAAAAAGCAGATGAAAGAATTTTTTTTTTACAAAGTTAGTATGATGGAAATTACTAAAAGAAGTTAAAGAAAATGTTGAAATTGAAAGAGGAAATGGGATAAGAAATAGAAAACAGGAAAAGGTGTACAGAACAGAAAGCTTAGAACAGACTGCCAGAAAGAATAAGCATACAGAGCAGACAGAAACAAGCTTCGTGCATCGTTGGAAGACCAGCCTCACCATAGATCAGATACTGCCATTCTAGACCCAAAGTGAGTGGAGGGGAGGGAGGCAGAAAGAGCCCAGAACACCAAAGTAGGTGAAGACAGTAATGTGATGCCTGCCTTTGACAGGTCAAGAAGATTGTGTATAAGCATAAATATATATTTGGAAAGAATATAGTTACTATGATTATTTTACCATATTTTCCCAGTTGTAGGAGACATATTTTTCATATGAAACATTTGTGACATTGGGATACCTTTTGATAGAACAGTTTATATTTAATATGGTGCTGGCCTATTTTTTGTTATTGTTATTTTTCTGAAAAGTCATTTATTCAGTTTATTGTGTATATAGCTAAGCTGACTTACACTTAAGGCAATAGGATCAATATATGTGTATAATCTACTAGCATGCCAGAACTATGAGACAGAGATTTTTGTCTCTTTTGCTCTTGTTAAGTCTCTGGCACCTTAATAGTGTCAGGGGTAACCGAGGCATCTGATAATTACTTATCAAATAATTAAAATTTTAGACAAAGTGTTTCCAGGATTTTAAATTAAAAAGAAATTTTACCATAGTATGTCAACTTCTAAAAAACAAGCTACAAAGCAAAAATTCTAGAGTAACTGTCCTTGGCTTCAAAGCATTGAAAGTATATACTAAGAATAAGATTTTTAATGAAAAAATCTAACTCCTTAAAAAACAAATATGATAAATCACTATTCATGAAGGAATAACCTCTTTTAGAATTTCTAGAAGAAAATTCCCATTAGCATTTCTGGGAATATAAAAAAAAAAACACCTAAGTTTAAAGACAAGGTTATTTAATTACATTGTTATTAAATATTACTGAAAAGTAAATGAAACAAAATAAATAATTTAAAAATAGAGGAGCCCGGCGGGATGGCTCAGTGGTCTAAAGTGCCTGCTTGGGAAAGCTTGGGTGGCTGCAGGGACCGTGGTTCAATCCCCGGCACCACATGCTGCGCCAGCCCTGACCTCAGGGCAGGTTGAGCCGGTCATAAAAAAAATAAACAAACAAACAAACAAAAGTTCTGAAACAAGAAAAAAAAATTCTTTAAAAAAAAAAAAAAGATTTGCTGGGGCCCAGCAGGATGGCTCAGTGGTCTAAAGTGCCTGCTTAGGAAAGCTTGGGCGGCTGCAGGGACCACAGTTCGATCCCTGGCACCACATGCTGTGCCAGCCCTGCCCTCAGGGCAGGCTGAGCCGGTCATAAAAAAAATAAATAAACAAACGAACAAAAGTTCTGAAACAAGAAAAAAAAATTAAAAAAAAGATTCTTAAAAAAATAGATTTGCTTCATTTGTTTTCAGGGAAAGAAAATGATGAAGTAAAAGCAAATGTAGTGTAAAGTATAAATTAATTATTTATTTAATAATTATTAAATATGTTATATGGTAAAACATAGGAGAGATATTAAAATTTGGAAATTTGTAAGCAACAGATAGCTTTATAGAAACAGAACACATTTCCAAAATTCAGTAAAGGAGAAAAATTTCCTTTTCCAAAGATGTCTGTATACAGAAAGATTTGAAAAAGGTGTCAAAGATTTGTTCATAAGAAAGCATCAAGCTAGATGTTTTTACTGCTGAATTGTTTGTGTAAGAAAGTAATTACTACATTACGGAAATTTTTACAAAGCTTACAAACAGATGGAAAAACCACTGGATCATTTTAAAAGGTAATATAAACCTTCTGTGTAAAACTAACATTTAAAAAAAAGGAACAAAAGTAAATATCAATTTGACTGCAAATAAGATATAAAATCACAAATAAAATACTACCAATCCATCTCTTTTGAAAGGATAAAAAAGACAGCATACAAGTGTAGGTTTATTTTGTTTTCCAGAATTAAAAAGCCTATTCAATGATATAAATTATTGATATCAATTCTCACATTAATAGAAAAAGAAAAAAAGTGATAGGATCACTGTGACAGATGCTTCAATGCCATCTGAAGAAATTCACAGACATCCTTGGTTTGTTTACATAAAAACAAAAGCTTCTTTCTTCTAATGTGTCCTAGGAGGTAAGGGCCTGCAACAGCTTTTCCAACAGCATAGCCAGTGAAGCGGTCCTTCTACATTAAGCATATTTACAGCTCAGGAGGAAAAAGGTAAATGCTGCAATCCAGTAAACAGAGCTGGATTTATGAAAGAAGCACATGTGGTCAATGAACCTGTGAAATGCTAAACTTTAGCTTTAATTAAGAAATGAACAAAAATGGATATTTTGTATCACTGATGGTAAAATTCAGGAAAAATAAAAACAGCTTTAAGAGTGTTGTTATGAAATTTATATTAAAAGATCATTAATCTTTATTCAGGGTATTAATGTATATGTTGCTACATAAATAGAAACTTACTAAATTACCTAGGGTGACGTTGAATAATTTATACCAACTTTTAAAATAATCAAATGACATCCTGCCTTTAAAGAAATAATACAAATATTGATTTGTAAAACTATTATATTATCTAAGATAAGAAACAATGTGAACAATTAAATACCCCATAATAGTATAGTGATTAACCAATTATAGAGTAGCTTTCTAGAAAATACTCTGCAGAGATCATTAAACTCATATTTTTGAAGAAGATTTTAATGGTATTAAAAATGTTCACAGTATAGAAAATAAAAAAGCAACTTAGATAACAGTATAATCAAGATTCCAACTTAAAAAAAGATTGCAACTTAATTACTACATGTTATATGCATGTGTGTTTTTTGTGTATATATACATAAATATATATGAAAATACAAAATAAACAGTGTTTATTTTTGAGTTTTCAAATAATTAATTTTTCATTTTAATGGCTTTACCAACACCTAATTGTTTTTAGAGTGAATATTTATTACTTTCAGATAAAATTTAGGTATAAAGGAAAAACAGTTTTGTTCAGGAAAATGAAAAAGAGAATATGCCAAGACTATTCATATAGTCTGCTAAATACTTCTTGCCATATAACTATAATTTCTTTTATATATTTATTCTAGAGGTAATTACTACATTACAAAAATTATTACAAAGCTTGCAAACAGATGGAAAAAAAACCACTAGATCATTTTACAAAGGAAATGTAAACCTTCTGTGTAAAACTGTGACATTTAAAAAAAGAAATAAAACTAAATATCAATTTGACTGCAAGTAAGATATAAAAATCACCAATAAAATAATGTTTTATTAAATGTAAGCCATTGGCTGTTAAACTAATGTCAACTAGATTATGTGGAAATTCTATTTATCTATTCTTACATCTATCCATCCACCCATGCACCCACCTAGCTACCTACTTTCCTATCCATATGAATATGTAGATATAATCCAGTAAACACTGTGCCATTTATAATGTCTTTCAGATAGGATCAATTCAATAATATTTATTCAAAAATTCTTTTAACCACTATTATGAAACAAATACCATATGCATTCTTATAAATGAATGGTAAACAACCAGGTGAAGAATTTAGAGTCTAGCACTAGAGCTCTTCAGTCTTTTAAAATCATAACCCATAGAAAGACAGAGTTTTCGGCAGAATCCAACACAAATGTGTGTACTTGAATTAGTGATGATAAACCTTCTCATCTACTCTCATACTCACTACCAGCCCTGCCCTCTGATGTATGTATTCTATTTCAAAATCATTCAGAAATGATAATAGTGACCAACTAATTGATTTTGTGATCATCTAATAAGTGGCTGCACATATTGGAAAACTACCTTCTACAGCTGATCTTGGTTAGTAATTGGGACAGATGCCATGCACAAATGCTCAAATCCACACAAAAAAAGCAGCAGTTGGACTTAAAGAAAAGTATCATTATGGAACATATGCTAAAAGCCACTTTATATTTATTTGGAAATTAGAAAGGGCAATTGCTTAGATGTAGTAGCTTTCTTGGAGGCAGACTACTTTAAATGCAGACAAAAGGAAAGGCTAAACACACAAGGGGAAACTTCACAGGGATAAAAGGAAATCTATCTTATTAATTCTTTGTTAGTCTCTTTTTCCTATGCATTCATTTATCAATTTCTTCCTGTATAACTACTCCTAAATATCCAATTATATTTGAAATTATGTTTCCTGTCTGCCTTTCCCACCAGACAGAAGCTCCATATTCACTTCAGAATTTAAGGACTCAAGGAAATTTCTGGCATGAAGTTGCCACTGAAGAAAGGTCTCAAGGAATTAATGAATGAATATATGATGAAGCAGCCATACACTTTAAAATCTTGTTGTCTTGTTGTAGGGCCAAAGTGACACAACATAAGTGAAATGGGTTTATTCTTATGCTAGGGTATAAATAGATTTTCTTCTCATTTTGGAGGCAAAAATCTGCAACAAAACTAGAAAACGCTTATAAGTTCCTAAATGGGAAGGTACTCAAATTTTTGATAATTTTCACTTATGAATTAATTAAAAGGAGATACTGAATCCTTGGAACAAAACATGAAGGTTTTGTTTTGTTTTTTCTTGTCATTTCCCTTCATCTCCATCAGCATGTAGTTACTGATTAGATTTTATAATCTGACATATCTGTGTGTTGTACAAAGGAGAAAATTCTTCAATTTCAGAAGTTGATAAACGTTAAAATATTTCTACAGCTGCAGGCAAACCACAAACTCCTAACTTCCAACAGCACATTTTCCGCCATCATCATTTTAAGTAGTATTTTAAGATTTTTTCCTACCATCATTCATGCTAATTGTGAGACCAAGATTTCCCTCTCTGGAAAGTGAGTGTTTGGTTCCCTGACAACCACACATACATACAGTACCTGGTGCTGAAATGTTGCCCGACAGTTGTAAGTTGGGAAATTGCTATAAAGGGAATTGGATGAAGGAACAGGAGGCCTGGTCCATACTAAATAGATGAAGAATTTGAGGGAAGCAGCTGATAGATACGGAAACTGAAACTAAAATAGATTTGCCCTTTAGAAATAAGTTGGGACTCTGGAAATTAGTAATGATAGGAAAATAGAACCTATAAACAAAGGTGTCTCCTCATGGTTTGGGGGTGTCCATGATTACCGAGTGAACCAGAGTGAGAAAGTTCATTAGGGAGAAGACATCAGACTAAGGTCATGAGTGTGTTTCTTATCTAACATTTCCTACTGCTTCTCTGAAGGAAAAACTTTAAAATATTAATATCTTTTACACACACGCACACACACACACCAGTCAGACTTTCTTTCCTTGAAGCTAAGTGCTGATGATTCATTGGACACTTTCAGGAATTCATAAGTTGTCATTTATTCACAGAAGAAGTATACCAACAAATGAATGAATAATTGCATAAAATAAGTTTCCTTCAGGTGTGAGTTTGGCTTAGCTGGTTGGGGAGTAAAGCACTAACCAGGAATAAGCTGAGGGAAAGGTGACATAGCATGAGTGAAAGTCCTGGAGGAGGAAAGCTTCCTGGAGATAAAACTCAAGTGGTCCATCACTTTACCACAGCCTTATCTTGAGAGTAGAAAAGAAACTGCTCAATACCTTATAATAACAACGTTACAGTCTTTCTTCTTAGATCATTTACTTGAGTAGACAGGAAGTCTTCCTGTCAGTTAGCTGAAAGTTTGCTGCAATTCATTTGTATCAAACCTTGTGTATTCTCATAATCACTCTGAAAATTAGCACTGTGATTTCAAGACTCAAAATGAAGCACGGCAAGATCGATGAGATTCAGAGGAGGGCTGTAAAGTCACAGACTATGATTTATGTCTTTATAGTTGTGTTCAAAAGTGGTCATTCCTGTGAAGAATGGTAATTTGGGTACCCCCATAGAGATTTGTCTCCTTTTTCCTTTGCAATGTACTACCTATTTACTTGAGAGGAGAGCTCTCTATGGATTTTCTTTTTCATCACCACACTAGCTACTACTTAACAAGAACCAAATGAGATGAACTTTTATACTGATTCTGATTCAAAAATTTCATTAAACAGAAAGAATAAGATGGCTGCCTTAGAAACCTGATTGGTCAGAAAGCCATGCAAGAGGATGTCCTGTGCTCCAGGATCTATGCACAATCAAGTCTTGCATAGAGTTTTCATCATTTTCATGTTTAAGTGCTGTAAATATCAGTTAGATGTATTTTCATATCCTCTATGCCAAACATCTTCATTTTATAAATCTGATGTTCAAAGTTTATTTTAGGACTTTTGAGCTCTGCTAAAATAAAAAATGTCCAACTGATTTTGAACAGCTTTGAGAATAGTTAAGGAAATCTGGAATTCATAGGGGTTTCTGCTATGGTTCCCCCTATATTACATAAAATGGTCATTTCTCCCATTGCAGTAGAAGAAAAGAATGTTATTATTGTAGAAGTTGGAATTTTGAGTTTCAGTCATGATCCAACATAAACGGTTGTGGTTTGGGGAAACTTAACTTAGTCTAAATTCAACATCCTGAACTGGAATTAATTGCTCATTAGAAGCAGAAAGGGTTCTTTTTTTCTATCTAATGTAAGTATAGCATAGGGTTTTTGGACATATTATGGAAAAATAATGGGACTCTGAATTTGCTTTTTTTTTTTTCTTGTTTTTGCTATTTAGGTTTGGGTTTAGGCCAGAGATAGCTAACTTTTTGATTACAGCAAAAAAAAAAAAAAAAAAGAATGATTTAACTTAGACTTTTAAAAAGAACTGGTGAAATAACATCAAACTTGGGTTTTGATTCAATACTACTGGGCCTGAAAAAAAATCATATTAATTAAAGAATAGTTTATCAGAAGAAGAAAAAAATGTTTTTACAGTGTTTATACATGAATACTCAAGAATAGAAGGAGAGTCCTTTTCTTTGAAATATATAACAAGTATCTGTGTAGCTGCCACACTGGTTCACCTTGTCTTCTCTTTCCACTGGGAGTCAGGGCAGATTTAAATGGAGCAAGGTTTCAGAACCTTGCTTTTCTCACCTGAGGATGAGACATCGCCCTCATAGAATTACTATATGGAACGGTTTACATAGCAGAGAGTTGGCACTAGATAGTGCCATAAATAATTTCATTGTAGTAAAAATGATTATATGAATATGATTTTAGTAAAAATGTTGAGTAAATAATCTCTGTGTACTCTCTTGGTATTATACTCTCCCTCTTATTTGAACCCTTAACTGGATCCTGGCATTTCTTTGCTTCAGGGCTTTTGCAGAGCTGAAAGCAGAAGCTGCTTGAAGTCAACTTTCTTCTGCTTTTGGATTTCAGCATAAACTCATTAAAGAGATTAGATGTGCCTCTAGGGTCAAGCATGAAAGAAGTGGACTTCAGTGGGAGGTATGGTGGGGTGAGAGGGAAATACCTATTGACCTTTGGACTAGTGGAATTTGCCAAAAATGTCTGACAACAAAGGCTGAGCTGTCACCTGAACAGACAATGGGTATTTCAGTGGTAATGGAAGCCCTCCCACAATGCTGTAGAGTCCCCAAGTATGGAATAACCAGAGATTACAGAGTTGCAATAAGGACTAAGACAGGATAGTTGCTAGGGCAGTAGAACAAACTGCTTCTAAATACCTCAGCATATGCACTATTTAAAAGGATCTACTGAATGTTTCCAACACCCCAGCTATTCATTCTAAATGCTTTATGTGTAATCACGCACATGCCATCCCTTTACTTTTATGAGACAGCGCATCCTCTCACGTTGAAGAGAGAAGATGGCCCAGATTCACCCAGCCTTAAGCAGTGCAGCCTGTGATCTTTTGCAATATGCTGAAATGCTTTTCACATCTGTTGACTGCTAAATAAATATCTCAAGCTCAGGATATGTTTGTCTGAGAGGGCCAGGACTCAAGGCAGGAGTAGCTCAGGGTGCCTGTCTTCAGGGCAGACTTGTGGAAGCACTGGGAGGAGTCATGGCCCATGTCAGTTACAGGGACCGGTTCCAAGGGACATGGAGGGCAGATTCAGAAGCAAAAGGCTTCCTTTGGAAGAACGGAGGACAGGTTTACTGAGAAATTAGGGTCATTCAACAGACATGGATAGATACTTCTCAACAGAGGAAATACAGACAACCAATAAATACATGAACAAATGTTCAATGTTGCTGGTCATAGTGAAATTAAACAAATTAAGACATCACAAAGACTGTATCTCACTCCAGAAAGAATGGCTCTCAAAAACTCAAAAG
>PVJA010012297.1:26595-52502 GCA_004027025.1 Myocastor coypus
AAAAAAAAAAAAAAAAAAAAAAAAAAAAAAAAAAAAAAAAAAAAAAAAAAAAAAAAAAAAAAAAAAAAAAAAAAAAACTCAAAAGAAACAAATATTGGCAAGGTTGTGGAGAAAAAAGTCCTTTCTACATTGTTGGCAGGAAATATAAATTATTGAACCATGATGGAAATCAGTATGGAGATTCCTCAAAACACTAAGAATAGAAATTCTGTTTGACCCATCTCTCCCTCTTCTAGGGATCTTCCTGAAACAGTTAAAGACTTCATATTCTAGTGAGATCTATACCTCTATCTCTCTCTGTCTCTGTCTCTGTCTCTATTTCTGTCTCTCTCTATGTTGGAACAACTTTTTTTTTTTTTTTTTGGTCTTTTTGAGGCAGGGTCTCTCTATGCAGTTGAGGCTGGCCTTGAGCTCACTTCTGTAGCCCAGGCTGGTCTTGAACTCGCACCGATCCTCCTGCCTCAGCCTCCCGAGTGCTGGGATTACAGGCGTGAGCCACCACGCCCGGCTATGTTGGAACAACTTTTAATGGATAACTCTTGGCAGCAGTTTATATGTCCACCAACAGATGACTGGATGAAGAAGATTAAGCATTATACACTAGTGGAGTACTACTCTACCATAAAGAACAATAAATTTGAGTGTATGTACCTTGAGACCATAATATAAAGTGAAATAAATTGAAAATACAATAACCATATAGTTGTTCTCATATGAGAAACCTGACATATAAATGATTTAAAGGGCAAAATAAAGGATTGATAATAGGAATCAGGGAACTAGATCTTGTGCAAATGGGAAGGGAATCTAGAGAGGGGCAGAGGGAGAGGGAGAGGTTGAGGGTTAGAGGGACTAAGAATTAAGATATGTTGTGTACATGCCAACTCCTTTGAGGAACATCATCACTATATACTATATATATGCACTAAGAAGAAAAATCAGTGCTGCTGTCAGAACCAGGATGTCACCTCAGAAAACCACTCATACAAGGTAGTCTGTGGAAAATTGGATTCCACACTGGAAAAGAAAGTTGCTGGAGGCATCGCAGGCTGCTGGAGAGGCAAGCAGGTGTCAGGAATGAACCTTCCAGCCCAGGACCAGGAGCAGATTCCATTAACTGCTTTTCTCATCTCTCCTCCTGAGATTTTTCTGGTCAGATTATTTGTCCCCTCGAACACTGCTAAGCAGAACTGAACTGTGAGAAGAACTTTACTGAGGTATGGGGTAGAGAGCTAACACTTAGACTCTGGGATACTTTAGGGCAAGAGTGAGTTTATTTTATGTATTTATTATTAATATTTATTTATTTATTTATTTAGGGTGGTACCAGGGACCAAACTCAGGACATTGTACTTGCCAGGCAAGCACTTATTCCACTGAGCTATCTCCTTGGCCCCCAAGTGTGAGTTTAAATGGGGTGTGAGAAGGACAGTGACTGCCAAGGAACTGGGACACACCCTTAAAGACTGGCAGATGGTAAAGGCCAGCAGGATTCCTCAGAAGTCTGTCCAGGAAAGAGGGAAGAAGGGGCATGTCTCATCTTCCCTAGCTCATCTGGCTTCCTGTTCCTGCTCTGAAGTAAGTTTTCTGGGTAGTACAAGGGTTTTGGATTTTAGTGGACTTTTGCAGGCTGGTTTCAGACTCTAAAACCAAATTTTATATATATATTCCCCATGGGAAAATCCATTCCTAGCTCTCAACTGCCAGCTTCTAACTGGGTTTCTGGTGCCAACTTTATTTCTATGTTGGGGATTGCCTGTAAACATGTTGCCTCCTCTCAAAATGATTTATGCTGTGTTTAAAAGTTAGAGAATCACTCACATGGTACATTCCAGTTCTCCCATATAGCTTATATGTCAGTGTGGTCTTATAAAAGCCATGATGAAATATATAAAAGGGCTAAGTCACTATCACCAAAAAAAGTTGTTTTAAAATATTCATTATGATTTCTTCTCTCCTCAATTTCTAGTACTTCCCTAGATCTAGGTGAGAAAATTCCACCTTTTCATGTGGCATTTGATGTTTTACCAATAGCAAGTTCAATCAAACCCTAGGCCTTTCTAGTTCATAGACAGAGTGGGATTTTTCTTTTTCTTTCTTTTTTTGGCTATGCTTTTTCTTGCATCTTTATATCAGCCATTTTAGAAACTCAGAGCAAACATAGATCTGCTGATAGATCAGTGGGGGAACTGTTTGCGGAGCTCACAGGGCACCTCCCCTGGGAAGGAGCTGTTACTGAGGGAGAGGGGTAGCTACAGTGAAGTGCCATGTGGTAAAGGCTTGGACCCTGGTGTGATTCTACTGGGAAGTGGTAGAATTGTTGAGAGGTGGGGACTTGTAGAAGGGCCCTAGGTCATCAAGGATGGGTCTTTAATATAGATTGCTTCTCTTTTGCTTCCTGACCATGCTGCAAGCAGACCTGTTCCATTACTCAGTTTTTTAAAACATCTTTTATTTATGTGGTACAAGGTCTCACTATACAGCTGGGACTCATAGCTCCCACCCCTCCTGTGCTGGAAATATAGGTGTATATTACCATACCTGCTTTCAGTGGCTGGCATGGTATGACCAGGGTTCCAGGGCTGGCACAGAATGTAGTGCTGGGGGATGAACCTGGGTCCTTGTTGTTACGAAGCAAGTGCTTAGACCACTGAGCTGTTTCCCCAGCTTATTTACTACTCAATTATTACCATAATTGGTAAGATCACACTGAGACCAGTGGCTCATGGATTGGAACTCCTCAAACAAACCTTTTTTCTTTAAGAATTCATCACCTCAGATATTATATTACAATGACAGAAAGCTACTAAAGGAACCAAACTATGTTTTGTCTCTGCATTCTTTAAAGTTATTCATCTTTGCAAACTTTTAATGATGAATATATTTGCCACAAAAGAATAATGCACAAAAATGTAGATAGAGCAGTTCTGCCTCCAGAGATTGGCTCTAGTCCTCTTGAAGAATTCTGTGGCTTTTCATGGGATCAATTCCTACATTTGTGGTGAATCAAAACATCACTTGTCTATGTCCCTAAAAATTCAGAGGTGTGTGAATTTCTCATGGATACCTCAGTAAACTCTTCTGGGTTCCTGGAATAGCCGAAAGATACTGGACCCACAGGCCAAAATAAATTTTCTTTCTCTCTTTAGTTAGCAGAGAATGGTAGCAAATCTGAGATTAATAATAGGTCTTTCTAATTATAAATAGGAAAATACATGAATAGAAAGGCCTTTTTCATCTTTTTCTAAAAATATTAACAAATGACAATGTATATGCAATTATTTGAATTCAAAGTTTTGGCAAATAGTTTGACTACCTTGGGGTTTCCCTCTATACCTGTCCTTGTGTATGGAGTATGGGTGGTCATGGCTGTACTTCCTGGATGCAGAGATGACTTTGTGAACTCATTCTATCTTGGTTCTAATACTAGGTTTTACAGCCAGGAGAATTGGTACAGAAATGATCCTGTGACCTAGGCTAAGGCAATCAAGTCATTAAACTGCTCATGAAATCCACACTCTAGGACTTCTTCTGGATTTACTAAGAGTGAGACCCTCTTCCCCCAAAGTTGTTAGTTGAAGCCTTGCTATGACCCCTAGGAAGGGTGTCTTGAGACAGCACAGCAGAGCAGATGACAGAGACAGGTCTGGAGGAAGTAGACACAACTTTGAGTGGAGTTAGCTGTGTTTATGGGCTTCTTTTATATGACCTCATGGAATGTATTTTCTTGCTTAGGCCAATGTGCTTAGGTTTCACTCCCTTGCAATATAAGAGCCAATCAACTAATCAGAACTGTTCATCAGTTTTCTTAGTTTTTATTAGATTCCTTTTAGGAAAGACAAAGACAAAGATAACACACAGAAGTATCAATTTAAATGAGAGAAGGGGAGCTCCCATTCATCTCTATGTGCTTAGAATATAACCATTGGATAGTTTTTGTACTTTCTTGGTGATTGTATGTCCATCTCAAACTTCTTTTTTAAGATGAAAGCATGATCTCAGGCTCTGGTTGGCCCTTCAGAGGCAGTAGTTACTGGATTTATCATTAACGGAGAGGCCATCTACCTAGTAGATTCTTTCAGGTTGGCTCCTCAACCATCTTAACAGGAGGAACAAATCCTGCAAAGGTTTTCATGTACTCCTCTTGCCATCTGCATACTCCAACCATAATTTACTTCAGCCAATCCCTTTTGCCAGAAAAATGTAGTGCACTGCTTTTTATGACAGTGTAAACTCATAAACATGAGACTTTAAGATGTTTGCTTTCATTTTTTCTTCTATGTAGGAACGAATAGCTTCTCTTACTATTCCAGTTGGGAGGATAATGACACATTCTATGCAGTTCTTAAAAAAAACACTAAAGGTGTTAATATTTTTAGTAAATTTTAGAGCTATATTATTTCTGAAATTACTTACAGGATGTTCATGTTTCTGTTAAATAAGCAGATAATCTTTATCTACTAATAAAAAAGGCAGCCAGTAGCCAGAGGACTGTGACAGTCTCAACAAGTTTTACAGAAAATAAAATACCAGTAGATAACAGGCATCATATTTTCTTTGGCAAATATTAACACTTTGCAGCTCCCATATCTAGCTTATTTAATTGGGCCTATAACAACTCACCAGGGCATTTCACTTGCAGCCACTGAGATTCTCTGTACCTGTTTTTTACAGCTTTTCAGAGCCTGGATGGGAAAACAGTCACAAAACAGACTGGCTGAAAAGATTTTTAAGGTCTCAGGTCCATATTTACAAACCTTGCAATCTGTGTGCATTAATTTAGTTTAAAACAAATGAAATGCATAAATCATGAGCTTTCTTGGAAAAGAAAAGCAAACAAACAAAAACTAAGATCACATTGCCTGAAAAAGAATAAAATGTGCTGGCTCATGTAAATCCCAAATTGTCTCTATGGCCTTCCCAGTACCCTGCCTCCAGATGACTGCAGACCCTGCCCCCTAAGAACTCCCCTGCTCTCTCTGGGCACTTTGCTGTCTTCTAGACAGTAGCATTTGTCTACATTACGTTGGCTTTAATATCTGTCTTCTTTGCTAGATTTTGAGTTCTTCTAAAGCAGAGATACTATTATACTCTTGTTACCAGCAACAAGTCTACATTAAAATTGAGTAAATACACAGCTTACAGCTGAATAAGAGACAGAAAAGAGAAGCAAAATGAAGAAAAGAAATGGCGAGAGAAATCTTAGGCTCAAATCACTGAATATGTGTAATATAGGGAGAGGAGTGGACACAGGGCAGCCAGGGAAGGTGTGGAAAGTCCAGAGAAGGCCAAAGAAAGAGTATTCTTCCCATGTAAAAGGCTGTCTCTAACGAATAGTCCTAGATTCTAATTGTCTGTCTGCCAATTAATCAGTTTGGCTTTGAGATCTTTTGGGAGCCTACTTTCATACTTTCTGGTCTAGTCAAAGTAGTAAGACGATATGTGGTCATCTGTACCTGCAGATGTTACATAGATGTAGATTCAATCATTGCTGAACGAAAATATTTATTAAAAATGTACTTTTTTACTCTTGCTGTAAGTGGCCTGTGGTGTCCTGTGAAAATGGTTCACTACTCTCTTGACCCAGAAAACCCCACAAAATCATGCAAATCAAGAGGCTCAAATCTGCGTGTTCATTTTCAGAATATATGTGAAACTGCCCAGGCCTTCAAGGGTATGCATATCTGAAAGGCCACCAAGTATCTGAAGGATGTCACATTAAAGAAGCAGTGTGTGCCATTCCGACATTACAATGGTGGAGTTGGTAGGTGTGCCCAGGCCAAACAGTGGGGCTGGACACAGGGTCAGTGGCCCAAAAAGAGTGCTGAATTTTGGCTGCGCATGTTTAAAAATGCAGAGAGTAATGCTGAACTTAAGGGTTTAGATGTAGATTCTCTAGTTATTGAACATATCCAGGTGAACAAAGCACCAAGATGTGCCACTGTACTTACAGAGCTCATGGTCGGATTAACCCATACATGGCACGGGAATAAATTAATTATAAAATAAATGCAAATAAAATTTTTAAAAAATGTACTTTTATCAACCTTGTCTTAGTTACTCTTCTCTCATTGCTGGGCCAAATGCCTGACACTCAAATTAGGGAAGGAAAGGTTTATTTAGTTTACAGTTACTGGAGGTTTTAGTCCACACTCAAGTGGCTCCAAGGTAGGGTGACACATAGTAGAGGGCAACTTTTCCTGGTGGCTGGCAAACAGCAAGGGCAAAGGGAGGAGTAGCAGCAGCTTAAGCAGCTAACTTCTGTTCCTTCTTCACACTGAAATGCAAATCATCTGCCCCAGGGGAGGTGCAACACCCATTTCCACAATAGCCAATTATAAATTCCAGAAGCTACCACACGCCTACATGAGGCTTTGGGGGGACACCTATGCACAAACCACAAATAGTACAGTTTCCATGGCACTGACATTGATTAGGTATTATAAATAATCCAGAGATGATTCAAAGTATATGGGAAATCAGAAAGAAGGGCTACCATAAAGAAATCAACCAACTACTAATGTTGGAGAGGCTGTGGGGAAAAAAAGAACACTTCTCCACTGCTGGTGGGAAAACAGAGTGGTGCAACCATTATGGAAAGCAGTGTGGAAACTCCTTAAAAAACTAGAACTGGAAATCTCATTCAATGCAGCTATCCTCCTATTGGGAATTTTCCTAGAAGAACTGTAAACATCATATCATAATGATATCTCTGCAGCTATGTTCATAGCAGCACAATTTGTGATAGGCAAATCTTGGAAATAACCAAAATGCCCATCATCTGAAGAACGGTTGAAAAAGATGTGGTATTTTCATAAAATGGAATATACTCAGCTATAAGGAATGATAAACTACAAGACTTCATATGTTAATGGATGTATCTTGAACATATACTCATAAGTGAAATAAACCAGATGTACATATGCAAATATCTATAGTCCCCCTAGTGTAAGGACTCAAAAGAAGAATAAATAAATAAATAAATAAATAAATAAATAAATTTTGGGTGGTACCAGGAATTGATCTCAGCATCTTGCATTTTCTGCATCCTCAACCCGTATACATACATATATATATATATATATATATATATATATGTCTTAAATACAAAATGCATTTGGAAGAGTTAAAAAAATCATGTTTATTGAAAGTGTTAATGTTTAATTGTTTGACCAATCTTACATACCTATATCTATTAATCTAAACAGATTTGATGATGAAAATATCTAATACAGCCACTGTTAAATTTTTCTTGTTTTGAAATTGTGTACTATATGTACTCTTGCTTGTTACTGTTTTTCCATCTTTGTTTCTGCTATTTTTACTCTTCAAAATAAAATTCAATCTAAAAAAAAAAGTATATGGGAAAATATGAGTGGGTGCCATGCAAATACCTCACTATTTTATTTAAGAGACTTGAGCAGATCACATTTTAATATCTGCAGGAGTCCCAGGACCAACTTCACCATCACTCAATAACAAGAACTGTGATGGTGGTGTCACTTTTTCTCCTGTTGTCTTCTAGACAGCACAAAGGTTTCCAGAGCAGGGCAACATTGGGGAACATCCACTAGACCTCCGGACCTAAGTTACAAGACATGGAGAATTCTAAGTCCATGCATGTGTTCCTATTGCTGCTGCTGTTGTAGAAAGTTTTATTAGCAAACTTGCACTGCATTAATGTCTACTAAGAAAGAAGAGCCAGTGCCCCATTTTTAAAATTTTTTGGAAACATTGTTGAATACCTGGAGAAGCATCCAGGAGGTTCTACTACCCTCCCCTGTGTGGCCAGTTGTATTGACTTTAACAAGTGCCCCTGTGATGCAGAGGGCCAACCTCATCCAGAAACCTCAATGTCATAAGAGCTGCTTTGGCATGGTGACTGGCAGGAATGAAATGTTTACTTTCTAAACTTACTTTCCTAGATCCCTCCCAAAGTAGCAAATCCTTAGACCTTTTCTAGACAAAAGGTAAGTGTTTTCCTTGGTAAGAAGATAGGCCAGGACACTGAGATCCTAATTCCTGGGTTGGGATATTTCAGGTGATCACAGAGAAAACTCATCTCTTCATTTCCCCAGCATCCCTTTGGGAGCATCAGACCCCAGTTGTCTGGGAAATATAACATCAGTCATGTTTGGCAAAGCACAGCACACAAGATCACAGGAAGCACCAAGGAAAATAGAGACACTTCTTCACTCATTGGATTGTCTGCTTACACATTTGCACAGCATAAAATAGGACTATTAAAAAAGGAAGCATGCAAGGGAAGAGTTTATCCAGCTCAGGTTTGGTGAGGATCAGGGGAAACATTTAGTCCCTGGAAGGTTAAGCATCTTTATCCTTCCAGTTTGAATTAAAGAAATAATATAAAATAAGGTCAAAACAACCAGAACTACTTGATCTAAAATACCTTGCTTACTTTTCTCATAGAAATTCATGGTACTTTGTGGGTGGAATACTTCTCAATGCATTGGACACGGTGCTCTGTTTTGGGTATGGTGGAAATAACTTTCCTGTATTATACTGCTTGTTTGTTTTGTTGAGAGGGCAGAGCCTCACCTAAGAAGTTCTCACATCTCTTGTCAAAGATAGTAAATTGATCTCAATCAAGTTTAAAACAGAAAAAGTTGTTATCTAATCTGTTATTCTGTGGAAACCGTTCTCTTCTGCTACTGAGAATATAAGAGACAAGTTGTCCCAGTGCTTTGAATGTCATTCTGTTTAATGCTGACACCTGTGAGAAAGCTAATAAATAGCTGTTTGTTCTGGCTTATAGTCTACCAGAACTATCTCAAAGGAGCCTGTTGTACCTGGTTTGGAGTCACCAGTCCTCACTGCACACTTCTGGTTACTGCTTTCAAAGTCTCTCTTTACAGCAGCAATCTTGTGCACTGCAGCTGCTCTGCCCAAAGGTGCTGTGTCTTAAAACTGACTTGAGACCTGTGTGTCCTGTGTGACCTGCCACTGTACAGATGTGATAACTACCGTGGATCCACTTGGTGGCTGGATACTACTTAGTCTACACTGCTCCCGTAAGCGTAAACGTGAATGTGAACTCCAGGAGGAAACACTTTCCTTTGACAGAAGGGCTTCCCACAGGGGCTGCTATCTTCAGTGAGCACCAGGCTGACAGAGTTCCTTACTTGGTTTCTAACATACCACTAGAAACTGGAGTAGAAGGGAGTAATCATCAAAGAGATACATGAGAAGGAATCCAGTTAGGACACTCCTATGATCATGTTCAACTCAGCCCCAGTAACGTTAGCATGCAGAGTTAGTAGCTGTTGAGCGCCGGCTCCGTGTCAAGCACCGTTCTGAGTATCTGACAGGTACATGTCCTCTCACACTTGTGCACCTCCTTGGGACATTGTCATAGAGCCTCATGAACAAAGTGTATTTCATAAGCCCAGCTCTACCTTCTTAGAAGAGATGAAAAGAAAATGAATCATTCTAGTCTGAGAAAACCAAGGGAGTATATCTTCAGTGACTACAATAATTTTTTCTGGCCCTAATATGTTGAAAATTTGGTCAAATCTCCCTTTATCTCAAAGCAAAGCAATGTTAATATACTGGTAAGGTCAGTGGAATGTGATTTGCTCAGATCTAATATACAAACAATTGATACATCTGACAATAACCCTTAAGAAGATTGCTTCTAATAAGCATACTCTGAAGGACACAGGGCCTACGTTGTGGCCTATTAATGCTGGCTGAGGTGTCTGAAGCCAAAAGAGGGTGAAGATTTAGGCTCACTAAACATTGGCAAAGAATCTCTGTCTTTTAAATATAGAGAGAGATCTGTTCACCTTCAGACAACACACCCAGAAGGAAGCATGAGGACAGCTAGAAGGAACATGTATCTGGGTTTTTCTAAGCAATGTCTGTGGGGGAAGACAGCTGTCATTTGGGCAATATCCATATGCATAAACTTCAAGGAACCTCAGTAAACTTGATAGGCATAGAATACAGCAGACCCTGTTCTTCTGTTCTAAATTACTTCAGCAAGTTGGAATGATTCAAGTTAGGTGTAGGCTCACCCAGTGCAGCTCATAATCGGAGGGTCTTGGTCTTCCTTCATCATCTTCATATAGAGGGAAGCCCTCCTTGCGAGCTTGATGGTACTCCTTTCGCAGCTTCTGGATGCGGTCAGAGTTTCCTGAACGGCCACTACAGAACACAATAAACACAGTTATACAGTGCATATTGGCCTTGAAGCCATTTTGTGATCTTGCTATTAAAGATGCTACTGTCCAAATTTGAAAGGTTCAATGATATAATTCAAAACATGCTATGAAAATGGTGAAATTAGTACTTAAAATGGTTACAAAATAGTGCATGCATGGATATCTTTGCTACAAGGTTCAAAATATATGACTTGAGATTAATAACTCTTTGGAATTAAAAGGTTAGCCCAAGTCTTGACCTTTTAGAGCAATTAAAATACCTATCATTTTCCTTTTAAAATCATATACATAGTTTGATTGAGTTTTAATGTGTCTCATTTTCTCAAATAAGTGTTGCCTGTTAGGGACAAAGTTCCAGTCGTTTGGATGAAGGCCGGATGGGTTATCAGCCAGCATATGGCAATGTCTTTTTCATGAGATTCATGAATTTGGGGAGTGAGATGATGGCATATGGCCATGTATGGGCACAGCCAAGCTAAGGTGAAAAGGCAAAAGCCACTCCAAGGAAAGCATGAGCAAGGACAGAGGAGGAAGGGTGGCAGTTGAGGGTGCCCTCCTGCTGCCTGTCCTAGGCTTCCCTCTGGTACTGCAGCCACTGCCTCTTCCCATGTGGCTCAGCCAGTGGGTCCCTTTCAGCTTGGATTTAGCTGTCATAATCATTTCAACAGAGCCACTATCACGCCATGTGATTCAGGACTGGGAAGTAGGCAGAGAATGATAGGTGGATCTGAATCATCATTTGGCTCCTTTAACGGGTTTAAGGCACAGTTGAGTACCTCTTAAGTCAGACCTTATGCTGAGACCTGGGACTGTAAAAATAGACATTTCACAGTCCTTACCTGCAAGAATCACAGTCCAGGAGGTGGAGAGTGAAAGCCATACAGAAGGCTATGATCTATTCTGACAGTGCCACAACAGAGATCTGCATGGTGTCCAGCTATACAGAGGACAAGGTCATGGGACATGGCCACAGAGGTGCCATAGAGGAGATGGCATTGTAGCTGAGCCTTGAAGTGTGCATAGGTAGGTGTTCAACAGCTGGAGGAGAGGAGGTTCCAGGAAGAGAGAAGGGCCAGGAGAATCACACCCCTGAGAAAGTGCTGGCCATCTGGGCAAATGGTGGTCCTGAAGGTCTCCACTCCTCCCTCACACACACTGGGTGATACCAGCTCCCTTCCTTTGAAAGGAAGTTAGAATAAAAGTTTGTGCTCATAAGTTTGTTAGGCATGTTTAGAATTTCCACTAACAAATGCAAATGTATATCACTGGCAGATTTGGGTACTTCATTGATACAGACACTGGTGTTTTATGGTAAGTGAGAATCCTGCTGGATCAGGGATGTTGAGGAGGCGGAGTGACCTGGGATGGGCAAGCTGTGGTGCAGGTATGAAGAGCCTTCCAGGCCCAAATGGTCCCTAAGTATTATGATTGGCTTTTCAATTTAAAAGACATATCCAATAGAGATAAGGCATTGGAAAAAACAGTAGAAAGTGAGCATCTGTCTTGTTAAAGTACTTAACATTATGCCTGTATGGTATCTCTAATATGAGAAACCTAAAGTATAGAGTGAAATAGAGAGAGGACAGGAAATAAAAAGGCAGATTTCTCTGGAGGGAAGGGGCCATGGAGGGGCAGTGAAGGGTGGGGAATGACCAAGGTATGTTATATACATGCACCAAGCCCCCAGCAGTGACACATTCTTAACATACACTAATATAGATTATGCATGTAAATTACAATAAGGAAAGGGGTTGAGTAAGCACTTTCTGAAGAAAAGCACTCTTCCGCTATGAGACTGTCAGGGACTGTGACCTGTGACTAGTCTGGAAGTCTTAGAACTGCTGTGGGCTCTCTGGGTGTTCCCCAGACCTGTGGTTGCCATTTTTGATTAAGAAAATACAAACTCTTCAGGGCTGTGTAGCTTTCTATCTTCAGTGTGTAGTTGAAAACTTTCCAGACAGTTCTAGTTTTTTTCTACATCCTCTTTTTTTAAATAAAGGGGCTTTTTTTTTTAACATTTGATGAAGCTAATGCCAAGATGACCCCTCAGCAGCAAGGCTGAGGGAGGGCAATGTGGCCCGCTAAGACCCTTTGGCGCTTCTGAGGCATCTGCAAGGACAGCGGTGGCTGGATTCCAGACACAAGCTGCCGCCTTTATGGCAACGCAGGCACCAGCTCAAACCCGCCAGATGAGATCAATCAACGTGGACCGAACACCGCATACATAATCTATTAGTTTACCCCCAAGAAATTGAAGCATTGAATTCAAGTAGAATGAAGTCATCACTAATAAAGGGGAAAAGAGAAACAAAGAATGGAAAAAGAAGCGGATAAGGTACTGTTTCTTTAAAAACCAATACTACAATTTTCCTCTATTTGTGGTGGGAAAAAATCATATTCAGACTATAAACTATTCTGCCATATGCTTATAAATATATAAATTTAAAAGTATGGGTTTGATCAGATTAACATTCTCAAAGAAGGGAACTGGGCAAGAATACAAAATCAGTTATTCTGGATTGAAAAACACCCTGATACCTTATAGAAACCTAGTTATTAACCCAGAGAAGAAATTTAACCCCAGTGGAAAAACAAACAACAAAACAGTCACAAAGCATCTCAGTATAGAACGTACTGTGTTTTTTCAGGATGTGAATATTTTACAGACAATATAGAATTCTGTGAGAACTTTCTTATGATAGTTTGGGACTATATCTCAGTATCATTTCTTTCTTATTTTTAAAACCCTAATTGTACTTCTAGTAACCACAAAATATTTGTTGCAAGCAGGTGTTTAATATAGTAAAATTAGGAATACTAAGTTTTGATTTCAGTTTTCAGCTTTTCTCCCTGAATAATATGTGTATCTTTACCACCACATTAATAAACATGACATGTAACATTATTGTAATCAAAGAAACTAAATAATTCCATTTATGCTGAGGATGTAGAAATTTAGCAGTTTGATAGGGACATACAATCACTCTGTAATAATCATCATCGTAATAAATCATAAGCAATACTTCATAGGAGACATATAGAAAAGTACATAGAAAGTACAATGTTAAGAACATTTATTCCATTTTCTGCCCACAGAAGACACCACTAATAAATTACAGCATTATTTCTCAATGAGTCCAGACATAGACTCAGAATCCATCTCAACCTAGAAATTCAGAAAACCGCTACTAATCTACAGGAGCTGAAGTTTAAGTTGAATTTATTATGTAGTAGATGCTATGTATCTTAAAACCACTGTTGATCCAGGTGTGGTGGTGCGTATCTGTACTTCCAAAACTCTGGAACTCTGAGGCAGGAGGGTCACAAGTTCAAGCTCAGCCCATGCAACTAAAGTACTAAGTGAACTTTATCTCAAAAGTAAAAAATAAAGATGAAATTGGGCTGGGGTTATAGCTTAGTATAAAGGCCTTGGGTTAAATCCTCAATAATTTTCTCTCTCTCTCTCTCTCTCTCTCTCTTTCACACACACACACACACACACACACACACACACACACACACACACACTAAGGAATCTTATGTGAGGCTCACTGCTTGCAGATGATTCATAAGACTATAAGACTAGCCCGACTTTAGACTCCTCTTTGCACTATTGCTTACTATCTTCCAATCTCTTTCTCCATCTTATTTATATGCTAGATTTCAGGTCCTCTGCAGCAAAGGAACCAAATGAGACTGCCTGCAGGACTTTCCGAGGATTCTAGTCTCCCTTATGTATGTATTTTCTTGGCTTGACCGAACTCTGCAGTATGGATTCTAGGGAACTTTTTATCCTATAGCTTCAGAAGTGACATAAAATTATGATGCGACTCAAATACTCTTGGAATCACATAAAACCTATCAAAGAATCAATGACTCTCATCATGTGCTAGTTGGGAAATTAGGCTTCTGGCATTATTTGTTCACTGGTCACAAGCAAAGCCTGGTTACTTTGACAAAAATGCTCCCCTTAGGACACCATCATATGAAAGTAATGGATGATAGCCTTATATTCTAAATGTGCTGGAATTTTATGTTATTTCAAGCAGCATGACAAAATATATGGGAGGTGTTTCTTGTCAATTGCACAACCTATTCATTTAACGGCAATATATATTTCAACACACTTCTTATGCACTGCACAAGAAGTGCTGGAAGGAACTAAAGTTATCACAATTTAGAAATCTCATTGTTTTTTGTCATAGCCACCTACAACTGTCAATGACTAGCCACCATTTGTGATCTGCTCCACTCTAAAGTATCATCTGCTTCTTCAGAACCTCACCTTAGCTTTATTTTTCCTAGTTCATAGTTTTCTCAGTTATAGTACTTCTTAAAATGAAGGTTCATTTGTGCATGTCATAGTCTTCTACTGCTACTATAGGCTGGAGAAATAAATGACAATTATTGAGCTTCTACAGTATTTGTATTCTACATACATCATCTCACTTAATCTTCACATCTGTGATGATGATGATGATGATGATGATGATCTTTCATAGACAAGTACACTGAGGCTCACAGAATAAAATAACGACTGGTGCATGGTGGTCCTGGATTTGTGTGCTTATAAAGCTGGACTTGTTTGTCCATATCATGTTGCCTTGCAAGAAGACATTAAAATGCAGCAGGCATTTTGTAGCAGCAGTCCACTGGCATTTCAAGGAAGAAAAGAGTTAGCAGAACACATTCAAAACTATACCTTTTGATGTTCTTTTATTTGCACAGATCTGTGCAATGAAAAATAGAAACAGAAGTAGCTAAAGTAACAAAAATGCAAGCAATGAAGTCTGTATTCTTAAAGAATGATAACTGGAGCAACAGTAGACATATTTCTGGACAATTAAGTTACATTTATAATAGGCTTTTGGAAGAAACTGATATAAAACTGAGTGGAGTGCAAAGGAGAACCAACACATGACAGAAGTCTTGCATCAAAGACAAGCAGATGCTGGATCAGGACTGGGGCTGACAGGCAGCCAGGGCTGCTACTAGGAAAGCTCATGGTGTGTGAGAGGAAGTCAGTCATTGGCACCAGCCCTTGACCACTAGTGAGTTAGTGAATTATCTGAGATTTCTGTGTATGCATATATAAGTGGTGATGTTTGTCATGGTGCACACATGCATGACAATGAAACCAAATACAGTGAATTCCAAGTAGCTTTCCTCAGGATACGTCACTCTTCACTCTTGAAGATGTTTGCCTCTCATTAACACAGTCATTTTAAGTACCAGCTTGCTGTTCAGATTCAGTGATGTGCCTAACAGATAGCCTTTGTACAATGAACCTTAGGAGAAACATTCCCATCTAGATTCCCATCTAGATTATAATCTATATAAAGTCATTGAATTAAATTCATTATATAAGATATACCTGTTAACAGCAATCTCAAGTGTGTGGAGGTTATTTTTAGAGTTTACAGATTTTTATCACTTTGAATCAAAATATTGTTCTGATGCTTTCTTTGAATAGTTTTTCTCTTTCTTCTCTCTATCTTCCAGGGGAAGGGTTGTATTCTCTCTCTCTCTCTCTCTCTCTGTTTCTCTTTCTTTCTCTCTCACTCCCCATCTATCTCTCTCTCTTTCTTGCCCTGTCTGTCCTCTCTTTCCTTCTGTCTTCTTTGGCATGGAGGGAGCTAAAAATCATCACAGCTGTAGAATTAAAATTTAGCAACATCATACCTAAATTTTATCACAATTTTTTTTCATAAAATAGAAACAGGGTTCTCAACACATTGCAGATTCAGTGGCATTTATACTCTTAATAGCATAAATCAAATCTATTTTCTCCTTTTGCAATTTTCTGGAAAACAATATTGAATGAAGGCAGATAGTCATGGGTATAATTGTTACCATTTTCTGTTGATGATAAAATTTCTGCCAAATAAAAATCTGAAAGATTCTTATACATGCACTCAGGAGTATTAATTCAAAGGGATCTAAAATGCATGGAACCCACAGACCCACTAGCACTTACACTACGTAGAGACCTAGCATCCCATAGAGACAATACATTTAAATAGTGTGGCAATGCACACTACCACGTACACTGAAGAGACGTAGTAAAGATTCCTTTACGGGGGCCTACTTCTATACACTTCTCCTAACGACAGATTAGTGTCAAGCAGCTCTGAAAACTGTCGCATACAGATGGTGAAAATTGTGATTATTCTCTACCTTACATAGGTTCTAGCTTTCAAATACTTAGCTTTCCAAAGGTGCACTTATAAATATGATTTCTTTTTTGTTGGTGAAGCCAGTGAGACTTTGGGATCTGAAATCAAATATCCACACACCTTTCTATTTTTTCCCAAGTTCCCACTAATTATTTATGAGGGTATTCTGGATTTTTAATTATTTTTACAAAAATAGTCCCCTGAATAAGAATATGATTTTGCCCATATGAATACTTAATTTCTAGCTTCCTTGATTACTTACTATGAATGCCTTTAAGTCCCTACATTCAGAATGAAGATGTAATTTCAGCATCCTGGGAAGCTGAGGAAGGAGGATCACAAGTCTGAGCCTTGCTTGGCTAACTAAGCCAGACCATCTCAGAATTTAAAAGAAAATTAAAAAGTGGTAGGAGGCTGGAGGAATGGTTCTTTGAGAAGGTACTGGCTTCATCCCCAGTACTGAGAATGAATGAGTGTAGGGAAAGAATGATTAATGTTATTAATAGGCAAAAAGGTTTCACACCTAGAATTTCCTTTGATTTCTAGGCTGCCTTTTGTCAATTATTTCTGATCTCTGATATCTTAGTAGGTAAGAGTACTTAAGTATCTTAAGAGACTGTTTAATGTCCTGTAACAAACTGGTGGCAGAGTCTGAGAAAAAGCTATGATGTATGCTAATATATAACATTGAAAAGTATGTGTTTGTGTAAGGGTTCAAAAAACATATGCCTTGTGGCAGGCTCCTGCAGGGAAGCTGACATGCAAGTTAGGGGTCATAAGAAGGAACAAACCCACAAGGCACAGTAAGACAGCAGCAGCTTAGGCTGGAATCTTGCCCAGCGCCCCTCCCCCAGCCACAGGATGCTTGCTGTCCGTGGTATTCTGACCTAATGCAACAAGCTGACAATGCAATTTGGCTTACCTGGGATCCTGACTTTGCCATAGCAACCTGAGTCTGACTTTTTGTCTCCCTCAACCAATTTCCTGTTTCAGTGTCTGCTTCCTTTGAGACTCTTGTGTTGGTATTTCCATCCCTATCTTGGTGAATTGAAACTCCTAGAGTTTGAAGATTTGTTTTGGAAATCTTAACCCTGGACTGGACCTTGATCCTAGTGAATCAAGCTATAGAGGTGGAACATAAAGAAATAAATGCCCCCCTTCCCCAGGCACCTTTGATTGCATAATGCTAAGCTGTTCCCCTCACACCAGGAGCCACAGCTCCCATTTATGTTGAAAGTAATCTCATTGATCCATGAAGGGCGACTTTCTCCCATTGGATTGATTGCTGTGACTGAGAATCATCACTAGATCAATGTCATCTCTTCTGATAAAAGGCCCTGCTCTCCCTTTGCTCTTTATCACTCGAGGTGATGTGAGGCTGCTCTCTAATCAGAACATTTTGCTTCTCATCTGCACTTCTGGCAAAGGCAGACACTCCACAGAAATGACACTGCAAGTGTTACTCACAACTCAACAGCACACATCGTTTTTCATAGCTTCAATTTACTTTCATAAGCCTGTAGTAAATAATTGCATTATTCTGATACTGTGCAATGACCTTTTGGTTGTGCTCAAATTTCAGAAGACAATGTTGCTGTTAGTCATAAAATACCCCTTTGAGTTATGGAGAGTTTCAACAGTGTTCACATATATTTCCTCTACCATACATAGTACAATATTTTTGAACTGCAAGTACTTCACAAAAACACCTGATACTTCAAAGATGTAAGTATGTAATGTACATTGTCTCAAGGCATTTTGCTAGTTTTATAAATAATATAAAGTATGTGGTGGTCACAGAAGGAATTTAGCAAGTGATTCATATGGTAATTTTTATTTCTTAAAAAAGAAATATTTGAAAATCTAGTTGAAAAGTTCACACTGAATAGCAGCAAAATTGTCCCTTTATTTCTTCTTTACAGCTTTGCCACGTACACATGCATAGATGCAAAGAAAAAATAGATTTGGTTCAATGTGAAGCTGTGATTCTCTGTGCCTATTAGAGATGATACATTAACTTTGCCCCATGCTATAATCCTTGTAGACACAGCTATTTCTATATGGCTGAATTAGGGTTTTGGGTAATTGAAAGTGATAGTGGTTCCATCAGCCACTCCATTCAGTGAACATATCTGCGTGCCCTAGATAGGGGCTAACTTGGTTTTCACTGGTTGGGGTCAGTTCCACATAGCATTTCTTATGATCTAAGTCCTAGGTTGTTCTGAACATGAGCCTGTGGTGGTTGACACTGTGTCAACTTGAGATGTCGGAAGTTTGGTTAGGTCAGCTTGGTGATACCTCCCCTGGGGTGTGATGGCCAAGTGACTCAACACTTAAAGACTATAGAAAGGGGTTGAAGAAGGATTATGCCCCACTTCCTTGGAGGAGTTCTGGACTTCACAGTGCCACTTCTTTGGAGGAGCTTGATTGATGCATCCGGGCTGCTTCAGAGGAGTGTGAATCTTCACAGCAGCTGCTGTCATTTCCTCCAGGAGCTCCAGTCTTCTCAGTAAGTGTGGAAGGAAGAGAGAGAGGCTTGATAGATGACATGACTGCTGCTCTTCCTCTGCTCTTCATTTTTTTCTGCCTCCATGAATTGCTGCTGTCTGCCTTGGAGCCAGCAGAGTATGGACTGAAACCTCCACTAACTGTGAGCTAAATAAACCTTTCCTTTCTTGATGTTGGATGTTGGTATTTTGTTCCAGCAACAAGTAAAAAGAAACTGAGACAGCCCAATGTGTAAAGACATACCTGACTAACCAGTGGTCTCCCACAGGCAAGTCAGCTGCCTGAGGGGAGCTGTCTAACATAGTGCTAATGGAAACAACACGGTCGGGGGCAGTTAGTGAGAGGCTACAGGCAGGGGCCTGTGTAGTATTCTCCTAGTATTTCCTCAGGTGAATTTTGGCTGTCTACTGTTTTTATTTCCCATTGCAACCCTACAGACTAATCTTGAGAAATGCCTTCATTTAGAACATTAGAAGGCTTTTTTTTTTTTTAAAGGATTTTACAGTCCAAGATAAAAATGAGCAAAAAATTGGTAAATGGAAGAAATCTACAAAAGTTGCATTATTTCAACTCATTTTCATGGTCTCCAACTAAAAAAAAAAAAACATAGTTTAAGGAGAAGTGAACATTTACTATTTGTATGGTACTTGAACAAATTAATGACAGTATCCACACATCTGCATGCTCTCCTTCTCAAAGAAATTCTCACCAATAACCACAGGCTCTGCAAAGACGAGGTTATTATCTTCTAGGCTTAAAGCAAACACAGCTTGAGTTTTAAGAATACGTATCTGACATTTAGATGGGGATCAAACCTTCAGGGTCAACTCTGGGAAAAATAAGCCTTTGTGGGCTACAAGCCATGAAAACTTGGGAATTTTTTAGGCCTCCGTGAAATTCCTTTTTCCTCAGAGGAAGCAATACAGAAGTCTTCCCTTCTCCCTAGGGACTATGGAATGTCCTCACAACATTGATTGCCAGCAGCTGGGTCCTGAGACCTCCTTTCTGGATACCAAGGCAGCATATCATCATTGACTACAGGAGCTTAACAGAAAATAAGATTCTAAATTATTTAGCTATGGATTTTTTAAAATTTAGAGTACTGTATTGGGAGAGTATAAATTTTAATAATCAGTATATTAAAACAGTAGTTCCCAGCACAATAAGGCCTTTTCTATTTTTTTCTATTTCAGTAGAGGAGGTTAGAAAGATAATAGACATGACAAAGAAAAAATTATTTGTTTTGTTTTTAAGAACAAGGTTTTTAATTAAAAAAGCAAATATTATGATTAGGAACTTGATTCTGTCAGGAGACAGTGATATATATATATATATATATATATATATATATATATATGTACACGTATATCTTGGTTCACAACCTCTTTTGGTGGCAAACAATTTGGCTGGCAAACAAAAGAATTTAGCAAAATTTTGTTTTTGTATGAGAACTCTGCATCCATTGGGTGATGAACATAACTGTGGCCATCTTTCTCACACAAATGTAAACATGGCCATCTTTTCTAGAATTGTGGAACAAATTTAAGTTCATGAAGCAAGGCCATACCTTCATATTTTTTAAAGAAGCTATAGCAAACTGTCTAAAAATGTGACTGTGGGGCGGGCAGAGCCAGGTAAAAACATAGCATTAAATCACACAAATAAACACACAACTTTTTTTTTTTTTAACCTTTTCTGTATTTGTTTGATACAGGGTCTCACTATGCAGCTTAGACTCATAATGATCCTCCTGGCTCAGTCTCTCCAGTGCTGGGGTTACAGATGTACACCACCATGCCTGGTCTCAGTGGTTAGCTCAGTGTGCCTGGGGTGGGGCTGGCCTGGCATGTGATACCAGGGATTCCACTTGAGTCCTTGCACTTGCCAGTCAGGCACTTAGACCGCTGGGCTATCTCCTTGTCCCTAAAAACACCATTCTATCTGCCATATGTTGGTATGATTAGCATAAAAGCAATTAGGCCCAACAGGGATAAGAATTTATTAATAATGTTTCAATATTATTTATACTTATGACTTTTATATCCATATTCATCATGAATGTTAAGCTTTTCAGAAGTTTTGAATAGGATTATAATCCAAAGAGCTGTATAAAAGTTAACAACTCCTTAGCTCTCAAAGGACATTAACTTCAACAATATCCTGTAGTTGTCACTGCCAGGATGGAAAACTGGTAGCCTCTGCTGACCTCCTGACCTCCAGGGTTTAATGGGACAGAGGGCAACTTCTGTTATCATTGCTGCAAGGTTGCTTTAGTTAGTGTTGAAAGATCCTTAGACTCCTAGAGGTCCTTACTAGTGAAATACTTTCTTTTCACCATGGAAAGAAAATGGTAAGTGTGTATCAAAGTTAGACCATCAGCTGCTTTTGTAGGAGCCCTTCACTGACTCTCTGGGTGGTCTCTGATGTGCACATTTAGAGACCACTGATTCTCAAATACTGGCATATCCTGGTTTCTAGGTGTACAAAGGTGATTAAGACCCAGACCTGACCCTCAGGGGTCTCCCTGTCATGGGGAAGTGATGATATAAATAAATAATGATGGTGCAGTGTGGCAATTAGCCTGAGGAAGTACCATGGAGTAGAGGGGAAGGTGATTAACTCTAAGTTGGGTGCCAGATGGAAGAAAAAGCACACCAAAGGGCGGCCCTGGGACAAGGCCCATAGTCAGTGCGGCAGAAGTGCAAGGAAATGAAGTCAGCAGGACTTCGTACCTGGTCCATACACCCATCTATCCAAAGGGGTTGATGTGGATGTCATGCAGAACAACAGTGTCATCAGAGTGAGGGTTTCTATCCAGATAGATGTGGAGGAAACAACCCGGGGAGTGTGCTAGGTGACCTCTGGGGGGTTTTCTTGCACTTAAGAGTCAGTAATCTATTGTGCGTGCATAGTTCAAACCGATGTTGGCCAAGTCACAAGCAAAGGTCACTTTTCTTTCTGTTTCTCTACTTGCTGGATGCTGGGCCTGAGGGCACCATGCAGGTTGAGTCATGGAGCACTGAGACTTGCAATGTGAAAAGCGAGCATTTTCTATAACAAGAGCTATTGTTTCACCGGTAACATTAACTGGTGGTGATGCGTGACACATCACTAATGTAGTGATGAATTTCCCATTAGGAATAGGGCACTGGCTGCCAAATCACAGGGTAGAAAGTTAAAGCAAAGCAAAACAAAACAAAACAAAACAAATGAAGCCAACCATTATAGACTGACAAAGACTTTTATTTTCACTGGCGCTTTAAGAGAAAGTAGCCACAGAATCTTAATTAATAAATAGCCACTGCCCCATGCAGGCGAGGTAATAATGGTGGCTGAGTATCTGCAATGGAGCAATTTGTAGCTGTCTTCTTGATATGAAAAGTGAATGAGTTGTCGAATATCAACGAAGAGGGAAAATTAGGCACTAGGCTGCTGACAATGGAAGTCTATAAATAACTCTCTGTAAAAATGAATAAAACCCATCCTCTTTCCAGCTTTCAGTAGCCTCTCCACAGTGTGACAGTTGCTAGGTTTTTCAGTAAACATGATGTAAATTATGCCTTTTATCCATCAAAGTGAAGTCATGTGTGGGGAATAATTGAGGTTTTTTTTTTTTTTTTTTTGGTACTTCATATAACTGCATTTCTATCTTATTTATATCACACAGAGGCAAAACCACTGTCTAATCTGTAATCTATATTTCATACCAATACTATTCTTATCTTTTCCCTAGTCCCAGCTTTATTAGCCAAGGTATTTATATCAGTTCTCAATTATCTGTAGAAATAAAAAACTTGGATGTGCATGGAAAATAAACACAATAGATAATTTAGAAAAATCTCACTTAAACCAACAATGTCAGTTTCTTTCTAAACAAGTGTTTTCCCAGGACTGTAAATAATATCCCAATTAATTGACTTAAATATCACATTCTTCTTCTTGCCCAGTGTCTTGCTTGGTAAAGGTCTAATGAGGAAAAAAAGGCCAAAGGCAGGCAAGACTGGAGACGGGAGGCTCTGTGAAGACTCAGATGAGGAAAACAGAATTTGGATGTTTGAAAGTTAACGACCCAGGAAACAGTTCCCTGGAGGAGCTGCTGTTACCAGAGACATGCAACTTTTTGGATTAAAATGTACAAAGCATCAATTTTCTAAGCAGATAAAGTAAAGGTAAAAAGTTACCCAGAGCTTGGGTCCACAACTAATGGGTATACATAACTTATTAAAAGGAGATTTGTGGCGACAATATTTGCTGAACTCTTCCATTCACCATCAGATTTTTAGTGTATTCGTCCCAGTAACTCTGTTTTTCTCCATACTAGTGACTCTATTAAGTACAGTCATTCAAATGTCATTAATTCATTATTTGTTAAAGAAGCCTATTCTTTAGAAAAGATGAAGCACATGTTGAATGGCTTATTTTTGGATGAGAGAAGGAAGTACAGGAATGTTTTACTAGAGATAGTTCCCATTCAACAGTGAAATTACCTCTTATCCTACTGTAAATAAGCCCACTGCCACCTAGCTAGGAGCTTTCCTTTAGTCTTCAAATTCTACATAAAATATAAGCCATAGGTTTAAATTGAATCACTGTTATTTCTGCATTACTTATTTTAAAAACTGAGTACTTATATAAGGAAGAGAACCCTTACATTTATAACCTGCCAGAAGAAGAAATCATTGTTTCTTATTCAAAGAAGGTTTTTAATATTGGGTCTAAAACATCTTGGGGATTGGAGGGAGAAAAAAGGAGAGGGGGAGGGAGGAAGTAAAGAAAAAGAGCTAATGGTCAAAATGCATCCTTATAATAAAATGAGCTTCTTAATGGATGCTCACTACAGGGATAACATTAATTCAGTATTAGGACTTTCACTGGAAAAATATGAATGTAATTTATCTTTTTAACTGTCAGCTGCATTTATAAAGCTCTGAAGTCTGTAGCTTCCAGGGGCCTTTTGTCTTTCTGCCATGGCAAGAATATCTTGGACAGCTGTAAGAGCTTTCTAAGCTATCTTTCTCAAAATCCATTAGCTAATTCAAGGAACCTAATTAGAGCTGCCATTTTGATGGAGCATACTGAATGCTTAGCACAAACTAGTAACACCATCAATGTTTATTAGAAATCACAAAACCTAAAGTGCTCCATTCCCTATGAATATTAATGGGAATCCAGCAAACAAAATATTTATTAAAACATACGCTTAAAACCATCAAGGTTTACAGACAGATACTGAAAGGGAGACAGAGGCGCACACTTGAATCTGAAGGCATGTGCCTGTGGAGGCACAATGAGCCGAGATTTATCCTTAAGCAGCATATAATCAGTATCTGGATGCCCTTCCCACTTGTCTCCCCGGGTTTCGGCACCCTGGGATTCAGCAGCTCACAGCTGGGAGGACAGATGTAAGTCCAGAGCAGTCTGTGGTAGGGGGTGGAGGGAGCCTTAAAAAATAATGAAAAACAGCTGCTGAGTGCCACGGATTCTAGTCAGTGGAGAAATAAGTCTTGCTTCTCTAAAATTGGCAGCATGGTGACGTTAGTGTTTTCTGTCCCCATCCAAACAAGGATGTCACCACATTAATCCAGCTAGCTGTTATCTCTAGTTCCTAGCCTGGGAGTTTCTGCACGGGCAGAAACTGGAATCTCATAGTGCCTTGAGCTTGCTGCAATCTCGCTGTTAGGCAGATGGAGCCCCTGTTGACCTGGCCAGCAGAGGGAGGACCTAGCTCTCCCGCTGGGGCCAGAGACACTGCTTTCCATTCTCTTCTCTCAGGAGCAATTAAAGGCTCTTTGTGAAGGGTTATAGTCCTGGAGCCCCTAATCTTCCCTAAAAAAAACAATCACCTATTGTCTCCTCTGTCATTTGCTAGCCTTTCTCTTGGGTTGATGACAACTTGGCTTGCACCTTCTCTACTGCTGAAGAAGGTGAAGAAAACTCTCTGCTGTGGTTGGGGTTTTTTGCAAGGTGAACAACATAGTACAGGATACATTTTACAACAGTATTTTATAAAGAAACATCCAAGAAACATACAAGAAGTGCAGGAAATCTGTCCACACACATAACACTAAAAACTGCAGCAGAGGGCCTAGATCCTAATATCCTGCATGAGTCCAGCTGGAAACCTAGAGCTCATAGCAATATCTCCCACAGGTCCAACTGGAGGCATAGAGCCCACAACAAGGTCCCATGCAGGCCCACTTCATGGATATGCCCTGGAAAGGCCCAAAGGTCAGGGGTGGAAGCTAGGAAGTCTATGCCAGTGGGATGAAGGATCTGTGCTAGCAGGTTGAGGCATCTGACCTGGGGCTAGGAAGCAATGCCCAAAGCAAGCACCAGAGCTCCCCTAAAGTACCACAGTTGCCCTCAGCAACAGCGAGGTCTCGAGCTCTTTCAGTGATGAGGAAAGCTGAGTTTCCATGAGGACAGCTAATGTGACAAGCTTCATGAGGCTGAGCAGTGCACCATCTTCCCCTCTAGAGCCAGGAATCAATGCTCAAGATGAGGATCCAAGCTTCTCCAAAGTTATCAGGAAAACCAGCGTGACAAGGTCCTCCAGCAGAACAGCCAGGAGAACTAGAAGTTTCCAATAGCTTATCCAAATAGTATCCCTAACAGCATTTTCTGCACCTTCTTCTGTTCTGCCTTTATCCTGCTGGTGACAATCCTGAGGTGGGGCTCCTATACCCAGCACCATGCTAGTTTAATTCAGCTCGGTGTAGTAAGATGACCACTATCAGAAATTCCCTACACCCTTGAAAACTTCTGTAGGACAGGATGAGGGATGGCAAGTCTCTTCACTATCTTCTCCCTTCCATCTGTGTCCATTTCCTTCACTGGAAAAATTGTTGCCTGCCTGGGTCACTAAAGGCAGACCTTCTCTATAGTTCTCTAATGATGGCTTCTTTCTTCTTCTTCTTCTTCTTCTTCTTCTTCTTCTTCTTCTTCTTCTTCTTCTTCTTCTTCTTCTTCTTCTTCTTCTTCTTCTTCTTCTTCTTCTTCTTCTTCTTCTTCTTCTTCTTCTTCTTCTTCTTCTTCTTCT
>PVJA010012298.1:0-32386 GCA_004027025.1 Myocastor coypus
AAAAAAAAAAAAAAAAAAAAAAAAAAAAAAAAAAAAAAAAAAAAGAGACCAGCTTTATTGTTTAAAAATGTCATCAAGATGCTAGGAACCTTCAACAACAAAAATACGTAATGTTGAACAGAAAACTTTTCAGCTATGGCAATATTAGGGCTAAAAAACATTACTACTCAATTTCCCTCCACTGGAGACTCCAGAAATTAGTCTACGTTCGTATTGGTTACCTAGGTGAAGGACCTACGGGCCAACAGAAAATAGGTTGCTTCCTGTTTGCGATTTTAAAGATAATCTGGAAAATACACTTTTCAGTTGACCCCTATGCTTTGAAACTTGCAAATGCAGCCTAATCTAGCGGCTTCCCGAACACTGCTGCCATCTGGTGGCCAGTGAGAAGAATTTTAATTTCCAGAGCTGGGTTCCTGAGGCCCTAGCCCCTCAGGCCTTGAGGCAGCCAAGCAGGTGTCTAGGACCTACAGCTTCTGGAATGCGTCTAAGATTCTGCTGCTAAATCCAGTTTCACCCATCACACGCGGTCCGCTCATGTTGCAGTTTTTCACGCTATGCGGTCAGTCTGTGTGCCCGGGCTCAGGTCGGCACTGTTACAGCGCAGTCTAAGGACAGAATAATGGTTCTTCTGGAAACTTAGAACCTAGCGTCCTGTGATTAGAAGCAGGGGCAGATTAGAGGACGATTTTTTAAAAAATGTCTTTGGTACAGCCCCTCACTACGCAGCTGGGACTTCTGTGATCCTCCTGTTTTCAGCCTCCCTGGTGATATGATTACAGGCATGTGCCACCACGTGGGTCTTGGTGGTTGGCTCAGCACACCTGGGGATGGGACTAAGATGGCATGTGGTGCTGGGGATCAAGTTCTGGTCCTGGGCTTGCCTAAGTAGGTGCTTGGTCTGCTGAACCATCTCATCGGCCTTTGAACAAGATTTTTTTTTTTTTTTTTTAAATTTTAGATAGGATATTCCTAAGTCACTAAGTTGCCCAGGCTGGGCTCAAATTTGAGATCCTCCTGTCTCAGCCTGTCAGAGTGGTGGGATTCTAGGTGTGGGCCACAATGACTTGCTTAGATTTCCCTAGTCTTGATTTTTATTGCAGATTATTAATAAAGACTATGACCAATTCCCAGAAAATGTAGCAGCCTGTGTGGATGAGAGGTGTCCGTATGATATGTGAAGAATAGGTGTGTCCTATTTTCTGAGAACCTCTCTGTGCTTGGACAAAGTCATAGGCAAAGAGGAGAATGTACTAAAATTATTGTTGTAGGCAGCTGCTGTACAAATAGTATACGGAGTCAGACAGGGCTAGGAGACAGCATGGAAGACGAAATGCCCTGCAACTGTGAGAGCACCGCATGCTCCCGCTGTGGGCCAGACCTAAAGACCAAAGGGCGAACCAAAGCTCACCTCTCTAAAGCGTCTTGGATTGATCGTCACCTTGAGGAAGCCAGGCAGAGTCACTAATGCAACCGCTACCAGCTGGCTGCTGGATCCACTCCTGTTCTGTATTTGGGCCCACAAGTCTACGTGACTTGCTTCCCCATTCAGTTCTGGACTTAAACAGTTTTTTACCTGAGCAAAATGGTGCTGGCAAACTCATTGGTTGGCCATATCTTTGTCTCACCTTCTGCCTCCCTAAGTGAGTTCCCATGTTCTCCACCACCTTAGACCCACCTCATCACATGGTTTTTTACTCTATAAAAGTCCCTGAAGGAGACAGCTTCCTGGGGACCACCTGCTCTGGCCTCCCTTCTGTACCTCTTTGACAGAAGCTTTCTTAAATATTCTGCTCTTAACCTCTGTTTGATCCTGAAATTCATTCTTTGGTTTTAGAGAACTCGAACTCATTCTGGGTACCCTTCAGGTTGGGAGGAGTTTCATTCCCCGGTGTCATTATGACCTCAGTTGTAATGAAGCACATTTATCCTTGCTTAGCAGAGCCTGGCCAAGCCTCGGCACGCCCCTGGCTGATGTCCCCTCTCCATGAGGCCTGTTCTCAGCTGCTCCTTGATTCTTCACATTGGTCAATGTGCTCCACCTAGCTACACTCGTTTCAATCACTCCTAGGTGTGTGAAATGCTATTTTCCTTTTCACTGTTCAACTTCTCTTACTTTTCCGTCCTTTCTCCCTCTCTTCTGATTCAAGATATAGCTTGTTTATAAAGAGAAGCAAGAGCCGGGTGTGGTGGTGCGTGCCTGTAATCCCAGCACTTGGGAGGCTGAGGCAGGAGGATCAGTGTGAGTTCAAGACCAGCCTGGGCTACAAAAGTAAACTCAAGGCCATCCTGATCTGCATAGCGAGACCCTGTCTCCAAAAGACAAAACAAAAACAAAAATAAAAACCAAAACCCCTCCCCAAAACAGATGTAGCTCCTTCATAAAGAGAAACGAAATAAAAACACTCAAGCCACATTTTACGAGTAGTGTTTCTCTCCCCTCTCTAATCCTCGAAGCTTCCGTGGACTATCTCACCGGGCAGGGTGTTGCTCAAACAATTGGGTTTGGAAACAACCTCAGACATGTTGACTCGGAGCTTGTGGAGGCAGAGAGATCAAAGGAACTGAGAGACCAACAAAGACCAAAGAGAACTGAGGTGCCCAGAGATCCTGTCTGAAAAATATGTCATGAAGCTTGCACTTTAATATTAAGAGCAGATGCTTGTGTGCAGATTTCCAGTGTCTAAAGCACTTCCACGTCCAGTAGCTCAGGACCACCCTGAACAGAAGCGTTAAATGGGCCCTGGCGTTGTTCTCTGAGGCTCCCAGCAGAGCCTGCTGCTTGGCGTGCACAGAGGAATGGCCTCTGAGCCCTGCTCTCCTGACCTCAAGTTGCAGCCTCTGTCTGCCTTCCCACAGACTCCACCTGCCTTGATTACCCTGGAAAGGATTCCGTGCATGTAGCCCTTGAGCTCGCAGGGCCGCAGGCTGCGGCTCTCGCATTCCTGGGCCTCTTCCAGCCCCACGCCCTGCATCTGCGTGCTCCAAATGCTTTCCACGTGGAAGAACTCCAGACAGGGAAATATTTTGGTACCAGTCTGACTTAAACATCAAAACCCTGTTTGTGATTTCTGCTCACGCTGTGACGCTTCAAAGGCTCTAAAGGATGACAAATTAAGCCCTTTGGGATGCCTTCCTGGGGTAGGGCATGGTGGTGAGTGGAGGGCAGTTAAAACTATCCTGTGCCAAAGGAGCCCAGCTGCCAGGGTGTAAACCACACTGATATCCAGAGGAAGAGTCAGCAGAGAGCTCTGGATCCGATTTCAGTGGCCCCATCTCGGATGGGGTTGTCTCATTGGTCTGGCGCGAACCACGCTGTGTTGAAAGTAAAATGAAACTACAGACCCCGGGGGACAGCACAGGAAATTACAAGGGGCAGCTCCCTCTCTGGATAGCCACATCTGGCCCTGGCAGTCTCCTCCAGGGCCCCTGCTATTCAAGGAATGGGAAGCCACCGGCCTGGAGTTTGGAGACACTGTGGAAAGTTCTTTTGGAACAAAGCTGACACAGAGGGTTGGTATTGTTTCTTTGCTAACCTTGCGATCTTGAACCAGACGTGCATACTTTCTATGCCCAGCTTGCTAATCTGTAATAGGGGAACAGCACGGAGCGTGCTTTCCACCTGTCCCTTCCTTTCTCTTCCTCCTTCTTTTTTTTGGTCTGAAAATGATTTTTATTCTACTCTCACAGTTGATTGAGATTTTGGTTAAATGTAATAAATTTGGAAATGAGTTTCCATCATTATAGCACCTGGTTATTTCATTGTCTTTTAGCGTCCCATGTGGTTTATTTATTTATTTTTTCTTTTTTAATGGGCAGTTTCTCTTAAGACATAATTGGAGAACATGATGATTTCATTCACCCTAAGGAGCTGGCACGTGTGAATGATGTGGTCTTTCTTTTTTTTCTTTTAATAAAAAAATTGTATTTACTTAGAAGCATTCAGAATGTCAACAAAACAGTTTCAACTTTTGCAAGTACAGAGTGGTATTCAGTTAACAGAACAACAATTACTTCGTATAAGCTGCATCAGAGACAATTGAAGATGAAAAACTACTGTCCCCATATATAACTAATCTGTGCTGTGCACCAACAAGAACCTCCTTCAAATTTCCAGGCCAATTTATAGCCCCCATACTCTGCTAGGCAAGGTTAGTGGTTGTTGAAAATACCACCAGGACAGGGCTATCTAAAGACACATTCAGTAGTGTCTTAACTATACAAAAAAAAAAAAAAAAAAAAAAAAAAAAAAAAAAAAAAAAAAAAAAAAAAAAAGACACTGTACAGTTTAAAAACAAATCTTACACAGTCTTACATTTCAAATTTTTTTTTTTTTCTTCTTCAAAAGGAGTGAGTTGTGTACCCAGGGGGTTAAATGCTTTATAGACAAGAAAAAAAACAAAACAAAACAAAACAACAACAACAAAAAAAATACCTGCACTAGAACCAACTTATTCATCATCATCCTCTTCTTCATCCTCCTCATCCTTTTCGTCTTCTTTTTCCTCCTCTTCATCATCATCTTCCTCCTCCTCCTCTTCCTCTTCCTTCTTTTTCTTGCTTTTTTCAACCTTGATGACTCCCTTTTTTGCTGTATCAGGTTTTCCTTTAGCCCAGCAGGCAGCGAAGTCCGTTTCATACTTTTCCTTCAGCTTAGCAGCCTTCTTCTCATATGGCTGCTTGTCTTCTGCTGCAGGATTATTCCACATTTCTCCAAGTTTCTTTGCAACATCACCAATGGAGAGGCCAGGATGTTTTCCTTTGATTTTTGGGTGATACTCAGAAAGAATAAGAAGGTTGAAGGAGGCCTCGTGGGCACATTGGGATCCTTGAACTTTTTTGTTTCTCCTTTAGGAGGAATATAAGTTTTTATTTCTCTTTCATAATGAGCCTTGTCTGCTTTGGTCATGTCTTCAAAATTTCCTTTTTCTTAGCAGACATGGTCTTTCACCTCTCTGAGTGCTTCTTAGAAAACTCTGAGAAGTTAACAGAAGCATCTGGGTGCTTCTTCTTGTGCTCCTCTTGGCAAGTTTGCACAAAGAATGCATAAGATGACACCTTGCCTCTCGGCTCCTTAGGGTCTCCTTTGCCCATGTTTACGTGCTTTCCTCAGCGAGGTACACAGTTGCCTGGTGCCTGCCTGGCTCTCACTTGCCCTGGCGCTGTCTCTGTGGAGCTCAATGTACGGCAATCCTCTTTTTCCTTTGCATTTTGGTGAAAAAACATTTTATAAGCCACAAAGTATTTTAGAAACACAAACTTTGTTATGACTGTCACTGCTCTTGGGCTGGTGTTTCACACAAGGAAAAGAGGACAGAGATGTGTAGGAGATAAGTAGAAGCACTGAAGAGGAGAAAAAGAAGTAGTGATGACACCATTTCTATCAAGTGTTGCCAGGGATAGTTCAGCAGTTTAAGTGCCTGCCTGGCAAGCACAAGGTCCTGAGTTCAATACTTGGCACTGCAAAAACCCCAAACATATAAAATGGTAAGTATTTTCTAGGCACCTGGAGCTGTACCAAGAGGTATAAAAATAAGGTGCAGGGCTGTCATTGTGAACCTAGGACCCTTGTACAGGATGGCACAACTCAGATAAAGAAAGGGGTAGAGGCTGGGGTTAGGGCAGGTGAGAGGAGTCACAGCACCAGACCTACAGCATTGTCTAGGATGCCACGATCGTACTGAGCCTTTGTATGAAGAAAGCACCAGTTTGCACAGAGGAGGAAGCCAACATTCCTGAGCAAGGGCTTGCTGACCGAAGCAAACCTAGCCAATGCTACCGCACTGGGCTTTTGCAAAAAAGGAAAGGATTTATTTATTGCACAGTCATCGGGCAAGGGGACCCAGAGCTCTGAGCTCAGATCTGGGTCCTTGGGTGATTAGAAGCAGTGCACATTGGAGGAAAGGGGAAGAGAAAGCGTGCCTGTTGGCTGCATGACAGGAAGACGGACACGTGTCGCTCCTGGGGACGGGGATTCTCTGGTCTACCTGGGGCATTCTGGGCTTGTGCTGGTGACAGGGTGATGCAGAGGTGCGTCTGCTCATGCCCGTTCTTGAAAAGCAGGTTCCAAGTGATAAGAATCATGAATGAAAGTCACCGAGAAGGCTTTCCCTGGGAGAACCCTCAGGGAATTTACACCTGGATGAATCCAGGCCTTGCCTGACTTCACCGGGCTTGGCAAGTGATAGAGCTGCGGTTGCCTGCTCCTACAGCAGCTCCGCTTACTCAGACAAGTGAGTAGGTTGGGGAATGCAGAGGACAGGGCCTCAGAGGGCTGAGCGCTGAGAGGGAGGCAGCCGCCCCGACAACCCCAGCTTGTCTGTCTGTGATTCTCCATTGTAGCGTTCAAGTCCTGTGTGCCAGAAGTCTCCTCAGTCCCAAGACACCCAGCTGCTTGTCTTGCCTAAATCTGATAGCTCGTGGGTGGTGTAATTACGAGCGGTTGGATCATGTTGTTCCCGTGAGGAACACAAGCAGGGATGGATGCCCATGCAGGACTTTCAGGAATGTGAGAAAACACCTCAGGAGACATCGTTATAATTACACCTGAACAGAGATAAACACAGACACCGGATGACCACAAAAGTGACTGAACAGCCCCCTCTTGTGGTAACAGGAGAGACTGCCACCGCTTCCTCATGTTTGCTCCTGTTCACTCTGTATAAGAGATGGTTGGTGATGACAAAGTCTCCCTGCTTCTGGCCAGCTCCGAAGCAGCAATGACCTCGCTTCCCTGAACGCCCCCCCCATCAGCTCATGTAGGCCAACTTGTGGCTTGAGCCCTTCCCAGCACCCTGTGCTGAACTCTTCGTGGCTCCTCAAAGCGCACAGTGTCCTCACAGCAGGCAGCAGACTCAACCTCTTTGGGCCCTGGATGTATTCTGGAGGGTGTGTGACTTCACAAGGGCAGTGTGAGAGGAGAGGCCGCTGCCTGTTGGTGAGTGGCCTCTGCGGCTGGACCAAAGGCTTCTGCAAGAAGCAGAAGCGTTTGCTAAGAGTAACCAGCACTTGCCAAGGATTCCTGTGGGCCAGGCCCTGTACCCTGTGCTCTTCCCGGACTGACTTATATATCCCTGCTCTTCGCTTCTTCCCCATTTCGGAAATGCAGAAGAGGAGGCTCAAGCATCTGTGGGGGTTCCTCAGAGTGAGGGAGTGGCAGGGCCTGGGCTCAGAGCGTGGCTGTGAACCTCAGGGGACACACACCAAGCATCCAGGTCTGGGGAAGAAATCAAAGGCCAGCTCGGCTTCAAATGAATCAGAGCATGTCTTCTTGGCTGGTATTAAGACTGAGACCTCCTCCACAGAGCAGATGGTGTTCTGGACACTCGACATGTTTTAACTCACTTTTACCCTCACAATTCCAAACAGTTAGTACTACTGGTAATCCCATTTTATAGATAAGAAAACCAAGGTCCAGTGGGGTATATGAAACCTTCATGTAGAGCTTATTTACTTTTTATTTTTTATTTATTTATTTTTTTTGTCTTTTTGAGACAGTGTCTTGCTATGCAGTTCAGGCTGGCCTTGAGCTCACTTTTGCAGCCCAGGCTGGTCTTGAACTCACACCAATCCTCCTGCCTCAGCCTCCCAAGTGCTGGGATTATAGGCATGTACCACCACACCTGACTCTCATGTAGAGCTTATAAGGAATAATATATTTCACGTTTCTTTTTCTTTACTGTAGTCATATTGTACACATCTTAGAGGCCATGTAATAAATACCACTGTTTCATGTGCCATTAAAAAAGCTGTCTTGTGGTTGTAAGTTCCCGAATTGTTCCCAGATTTCAAAGACTCTAAACTGTTAGGGACAAAATGCTGAAGAACTGATGAAGTGGAATAGGTGTTACTTACAGAGGCAGAATTTGGGGCTGGGGAAGGAACACTTCCGTAAAAATCACAGTAGCAGTAAAAGAGGGACTTGAATCCTAGTCCATAAAATGTGTTTGTTCATTATTGTTATATATTTTATAGGAATCTTTGGTTTCTTGAATTGTGTATGTGTGAATGACTCTGTGACATCCCTGGACAAGGAAATTTTTGTTGTTGTTGTTGTTCTGTTCAGATCACATCTTTGGAATAATCAAGTACTTCCAGTGTGGTCTAAGGATTTCTTCTCCTTATGCCCCCACCCCAGATTTGTGGGAAACCCTCACCTCTCTTCCATTTCCTATCCCAGACCAGTTTCTTTTTGTGTGTATTTTCAAGTTGTTTTAGTTCTGCTAGAGAGGTATGCTCTGCTTTTTAGCTTCTATTATGCAAGTAACAAACATTTTCATAACCTTTTGGCGTGAAAAAATTTCTGATGAGTTGAACTTAATGAAGTTTACTTGAGCAAGACCAAGTTTCTGGATCTAGGCAGCATTCAGATCTGTTGGTTCAGAATGTGCCATCTCACCTGTGTTGCAGGTTACCAGTAGAGCCACAGCACAGGAAGCAGCTTACAGAAACAGGTCAGCATTTACCTTATATGGGCATGGTCTGACCAGCTGATTGTCAGTCATTGGCTGCAGTGTAACTGTTGTGATTGGTCGAGACTCAGTTGCTTAGTTACAATGAGCCACCCTTAGGCTGGGTTGTAGTTCACTCTACAGAGGCGGCTTGGGGCCAAATTTTATCTTGAGGTATGGAAACTGTTTTAGGTCAAACGTACTAATTTAATAAAAGAAATTAATGGTGAGTGTGTGCTATTATTTCTCTTGACATTTAGACTAAATTTTGAGTAGAGTCTCTCTTGATCTGCAAAGTGGCTACCACAGGACCTGAGGAACAACTCAGCAATGCACCAGAGAGCCCTGCAGCATTAAGAAAAGGGAGGAGAAATAAAAGAAGAGGACTGTGTTCCTCATTTTTTTTTTTTTTTACAGAGGATTGTTTCCATGACCTCCACGGACACAAAAATCCCTGGATGCTCAAGTCTTTCCAATAAAATGACATAAACTTACAGGGAACACATGCACAGCCTCTGGTATACTTTAATTATCTGTAGATCAATTATAAAACCCACACGCCAGGCGCTGTGCTATGCTTTCTCTACGGACTGACCCATGCTGCACAAATACCCGTGTTACTGTATTGTTTAGGGAATAATACCAAGAACATCATCTATGTACTTTCAGTACAGACACAACTTGTTTTTTAGAATATTTTGATGTGGAGCCTGCAGCTATAAAAAGGGCTAAGTTCATTGCAAAGAAGAAAGTAAACGAGATAACCAAGAATAAAAGGAAATGATATTTCCATCTTGGACAGGCTCTTAATCAAGAACCAAAAGCTTGCTCCCCATGAAAATTAGAGCACGCCCTCTTCCGGGGGTGTCAGGAGGATAGGCTGCTGCTGGGACTCAGCGCACGAGGTAATTACAGGTCTAACAATGCCGTTTGCAGGAGTGAATCATTCATCACTGTTTCTGATGGTGTTGAACTAGTAATGAGAAAATGCATACCAAGACTTTCCAAGTCGATCTCAAGCTCTGTGATAAGAGGCACAGAGAGAAATTGGCGGCACATTATTTTCCTGGTTGTGAGTCGAAATTTCAAACAGCCCTGTGTGAAAATAGAAAGATGGTGCCCTTTGAAAGGTCAATGGTGATTTCCATTACAATCCCTGATTTATCATTCAGCCCAGGAGATTTATTCTAGGCTGGGATGTAGCACAGAGTTTGCTCTAAACAAGGGAAAAGCAAAACAGAAAAAAAAAAAAAAAAAAAAAAAAAAAAAATCACTTAGCAGTTTCGAGCCTCCCTTCACCCATTACATTTTTCTCTTTTGAGTTCAAATGGCAGAGATATCTGAAAAGGGGGAGGTGCCACATTTCTAAACTTAGGGATTTTCCTCTCTGTTTTGTTGAAGTAATATTCTCTTCCACCTTTTCACACAAACTGTGTGCCCTGTAGCTGGGAGGCCTGTGGAACATCTCTTTCAAAATCTCTCCTGCTGGCATCTTCAAGAGCTTAGCATCCCTGAAGGATGCTGCGAGGGCCTTTCTCTTGCTGTCCATATGTTTTCTTTTACTTTGCTTTGCCAGTGAGAGAACACTGCTTCTGAGGAGACTCTGGGATGTTTAACCCAGGGGCTCCTGCATGTTTTAGGAAAGGCTAACCTTCTGCGGTTCTCCAAGAGGCAAGGCTCTTACCTTCACCCAGAGCTCAGTGGCCTGAAGCACTCTGGGCCAAACAGTGGCCAAATTGGCTGAGAGGCTGCGGCCCAGGCCTTGCTCCCAGGGTCACATCATGAAAAGGTGTGTCTTCACCCTTAGTGTGTTGTGGGTCGGTCAGATTGTCATTCCCCAAACTGATGAAAAGTAGCTAAATGAATTAGTGTGCCGGTGTGTCCGGTCACCTTCTTGACTTGAGAGTGCGTCTGTCCCCTGTCATCATGAACACTGACCCAGGGGACTTAGAGATGTGGTTAATTTCACAGTCTTTACAGTGAACATCTGCATCTAGGCTTGCTTGGTGACAAAGGGACTGGCTTCCTCGCCCTATGGGAGGGGTGCAGGGCCTCTGAAGGGACAGTATGTGTTTCTGTCACTCTTCTCTCATTGTTGGGACAAAGACCCGACACTCAAATTGAAGGAAGGAAAGGTTGATTTAGCTCACAGTTATTGGAGGTTTCAGTGTATACTCAGCTGGCTTCAAGGTAGGGCCGCTCATGGCAGAGAGCAACCTTTCATGGCAGTGGTAATGAGGAAGAGCGCAGGGGAGGAGAAGCAGCAGCTCAAGCACCTAGCTTCTCTTCCTTCCTTACATTGAAGTGCAAATCACCTGCCCCAGGGCAAGTGCAGCACCCACACCTAAAGTAATCAATCACCAACTCCACAATCTACCCATGACTGCATGAGGCTTTGGGGGGACACCTATGCACAAATCGTAACAGCCTGGCTGAGTGAGTGGCACTGCTGGATCCCAGGGGTCTCAGAGAACAGTGCTGTCCACCACTGTCCTTTACCATTACCTATACACTTCCTTCCTTTCTTTCTTTCTTTCTCTTTCTTTTCTTTCTTTTTTTTTTTGTTTTTTAAGAATTTTTTATTTTATTTATTTATTTATTTTTTTTCTTGTTTCAGAACCTTTATTTGTTTACTCACTCATTTTTATGGCTGGCTTAGCCCACCCTGAGGGCAAGGCTGGCGCAGCATGTGGTGCCGGGGATCGAACCACAGTCCCTGAAGCCGCCCAAGCTTTCCCAAGTAGGCGCTTTAGACCACTGAGCCATCCTGCTGGGCCCCTCTTTTCTTTTTTTTTGGACTGAGAATTAAACCCAGAGCCTTGACAAGCAGAGTAGACAAGCACTCTACCACTGAGCTACTTCACTTTTTTTCTTTTTTCTTTTGTTTTTTTGTGGGACTGGGGTTTGAACTCACAACCTTGCACTTTCCAGGCAGGCACTTGTACCATGGAGCTATCTCCCCAGCCCCCGCTACTTCACTTTCCCTTAAGCAGAGACTTGTCAGAGATTAGTGACTGATTTAGATAATTTTTTTAAGACTAATTTTTATTTTTGTTTTATTTATTTTTTTTGTTTCAGAACTTTTATTTGTTTACTTATTTATTTTTATGGCCGGCTCAGCCTACCCTGAGGGCAGGACAGGTGCAGCATGTGGTGCCGGGGATCGAACCGTGGTCCCTGAAGCCGCCCAATCTTTCCTAAGCAGGTGCTTTAGACCACTGAGCCATCCTGCTGGGCCCCTGATTTAGATAATTTCGAGTGTCATTTGCTAAGTTCTGCAGCTTTAGTTTGATGGCTAATAAAGGTAAATGTTTGATTCCTTAACTACCATCTCCCTTGCTTCAATCATCACCCAGCTTGGGAAAGGGGGCAGAGGTCTTCATGGGCCCCTTGGGTTGGATCCCTCCAAGGCCAACATCCTGGTTTTCTTGAACCATCTTGGAAACATATATGACAAGGAGCTGGCAGGATGTAAGGATTCTCTAAGGCAGATTGTTCTGTGCTCACTGGTCACACTCGTTCCCTGAACAAATTTCTCATGTCTGCTCTGTGTGTCAGGAACTATGCTACGAGTGAGAAAGACCAAAGCCCTACTATCTGGAACTGTTGTGGGAAAAAGCAAGAAGAAACTGTCATCAAATGTGGTTACTCTTGGCTGGGGAGATAGCTCAGTGGTCTAAGTGCGTGCCAGGTCCAAGCGCAAGGACCTGGGTTTGATCTCGGTACTGCATGTTATGCTGGCTATAGAAACTGGGCATGGTGGCACACTCCTGTAATCCCCGTACTGGGGATACTGAAACAGGCAGATCACTGCAAGAGTGAGCTGCATAGTGAGACCTTGTACCAAATAAATAAATAAATAAATAAATAAATAAATAAATAAAGTGTAGTTATACTTATTGTGGAAATAAACAAAGGGAAAGGAAAAAAGAGCAGCAGAGGGTGATTTTATTTTATTTTATTTTTTGTCTTTTTTGAGACAGGGTCTTGCTATGTAGTTGAGGCTGGCCTTGAGCTCACTTTTGTAGACCAGGCTGGTCTCGAACTCGCACCAATCCTCCTGCCTCAGCCTCCTGAGTGCTGGGATTACAAGCGTGCGGCACCACGCCCGGCAGAGGGTGATTTTAGATGGAATGGCTTTGGTTAAAGGAGAACTAAGTCACCCTTGCATGTGCTGCCATGCATTAAAATTCCTCAGGATGCCTGCATAGGCTTCGTGAATGTCGTGATTTCATGCTGTGTGCTATCATAATTTAGCTCCCCTATAATTTACACAGCTCCTCTTGACGGTATATTTTTGCTAGGCATTTATATATTCAGCCAGTGCACATTAAGCTAATGCCAGGAAAATTTGCCAGGTCTTGATATAGACATGAATAAGATATTTTTGCTGCTCTGAGGAACGGACTATCTGATGGGGAGACCCAGTAGTACAGATAGCTGTCATCTGGTGAAATAACCAATGGGAAGACATGGAAATCAGGAGCAAGGAGGATTGCCTTGGATACAGATGTTGGGGAGTTAGGGCCAGAGAAGGGTATGACTCTGCAGAGCCCAGGACAATGAGCAAGGTGGCTTCTTTTGCCATTGGACAAGAGAGAGGTGTGTTAGCGACAGGGTCTCTCTAGGTGGTTCAGGTTGGACTTGAACTGTCTGTGTAGCCCAGGCTGTCCTTGAATTTGTAGTGAGCCTCTGGTTGCAGCCTCTCAAGTGCTAGGATCACAAGCCTGGCTTCATGTTAGGCAACTGATGACAGAGAAGTTAAGTGACATGTCATTCATAGGCCGGTCACATATGAGAAGCACCACCAACTCAGAGTGACCATGCATGTAAAATGAGTTTTAGGAGTATTGATTTTAGGGTATCTGTATCTGGTACAGGGTCTACACAGCTCAGACTTGTTGTGATCCTCCTGTCTCAGCCTCCCCAGAGTTGGTATCTCAGTTATCCTTCTTTTGTTGTTGGGACAAAAAGCAGATGCCTAAAATGAAGGAAGGAGAGGTTTATTCAGCTCACAGCTCCTGGAGGTTTCAGTCCATACTCGGCTGGCTCCAAGGCAGAGCGGCACATGGCAGAGGGTAAGCAGTTCACGGAGGTGGAAGGCAGCAAAACAGCAAGAGCAAAAGGGAGGAGTAACAGCAACAACAGCAACAGAGATCGAGTCTGTCTCCTTTAAATCACATTCAGGCATCTGCCTCGGGCTGGGTGCTGCGCTCACACCCATAATCCCAGCAGCACTCACACCCATAATCATGACTTAATCACAAACCCTGGAAGTCCGCCCCATGACTGCACGAGGCTTTGAGGGACAACTAGACACAAGCCATAACAACAGGCATGTGCCATCATGCCCCATTTCAGTGGCTGCCTCGGTGTGGCATGGCATATGGGTGATCCAACCAGGGTCTCTGCTTGCCAGATAGGTGCTTAGACTGCTGCTACTCCTTCCCTCTGCTCTTGTTATTTTGCTGCCTTCTGCCGTCATGAGCTGCTGCCCTCTGCCATGTGCTGCTCTGCCTTGGAGCCAGCTGAGAATGGACTGAAACCTCCACTGACTATGAGCCACATAAACCTTTCTTTCCTTCATTTTGGGTGTATTTTAGAGTATATGAAAAATCAGGTTTTGATAGCTTTTTTTTTTTTTTAAAGAACATATCCTATGAATCACATTTTCCTCTTTTATGCAGAATTTCTGCTGAGTCTCCAGAAAAGTATAAAAAAACTGTACAGTTTTGCAGGTGGCTGCATATCTATCCATGGCTAATAAATTTTAAAGTTTTGAGGGTGGCAGTACATGTCACTCACAACTAAGATGCAACCAACTTTAAGAGTTCAATGAAGTGAGATTTAAAAACAAGAGAAATCTTTAATTATTACTTTGATCTGAGTGCAAGCAATTTCCAGTGTAAGCTTTTGTTAGGCAGAAGAAAAGGGGATTTTCTGAACTCTCCCCAGCGGTTCTTCATGAATTGGTCTCGGTGTGTGTTCAAAAAGATAATGAAAGAAAAGGTAGAGCTTAAAAGTGACTTATGCACTATCTCCACTAATTATTTTTAATAAGGAGTGATTTGGGGTGCAGAGGGCCATGGTGCCCCCACTCACACCTCCTAAGCAGAAGTGGGGTACTGTGTGCTGAGAGAAATCAAAGCCTGGCCCAACCTTCCTTCACAGGTCTGGTGGTTTGATGTGAGTTCAAAGGAAACCTCAGATGCCAACGACTTTTAAAGTCCTTTCTGCAAAGTAAATTAAATGCAAAAACCCAACAGCAACCTCTCTGAATGTCAGTTTGAGAATGACACGGCCAAGTTCCTTCTCTCCAAAGAGTTCTCTGGATACACATGCTTTTATTGTTTACCGTGTGGATTTCTGTGATGTTCAACATATGATTTGATCCTGGACAGATGAACTGGGAGGAGGACGGGGCTGCCGTTGAGGGATCTTGGACAGATGGACCAGGAGGAGGACGGGGCTGCCGTTGAAGGTGACTCAGCTCAGCTCTGCAGGCCTGGCTGCTCCCTTCCTGCCGCACTATGAGGAGAACATCTTCTGCTGCCCTGGGCTCCCCAGGAGCTGTGGCTCTCTGCTCTCTTAGCCCTAGCCGGCGCCACCCTCACCCTTGCGTTTCTTCGGCTCCTCCCACCCTGAGGTCTTCACAGGGCTCTTCTCTTCCTCCTGGGACTTGCCTTCCTGCCTCTCGCCACCGCGAAGTCCCACTGCCGCTTAGACCTCAGCCACCACTGCTGCTGCGGTAAGTCCTCCCAGACATCCTCCGACTTCTCTAATCTTCAGGTCCAAGCCCTGACCATCGCGTCCGCCCCTCTGTGGTGCCCTCGCTCCTGCAGCTCCGCATGGCTTCGTGTGAGCAGCCAGCTAACACAGGTCTTCCCCCTAGACTGAGACCTCCCTGAGGACTGAGACCAGATCTTTCTTTACCCACCATGACATTCTCCAGTGCTCCGTGATGATGAAGTCAATGAATCAATTACTGATTCTACCTCCAATGAATTAAGCATGGTGAACCCCCCAGGTTGGTAAGATTAAGATACCATCTTTGACCTTGGGGCCTATTTGTGGAAGTAAATATAAGGTGACCCTTAAAATTCATTGTGATGGGTTCCATGATGAGTACGTAAAAGTATGTGTGTGTTAACAATGTCATTGGTTTTGGTTTGCAGAGTTAGGTCAGGCATGGGGATGTCCTTTCACTTGAGATTTTTTTTTTTAATTTAAATTTTTATATTTTTTTAAACAGCATATACAATTTTTTGTTGGTACATGAAAGGATAACACTCTACAATTCAATAAGACAAAAGCACAGCTTAAAAATGAGCAAAATATTTCAGCACACCATTTCACCAAAAAAGATACAAATGGTCAAGAGGCATGTGGTAAAGTGCCTACCATCAGTAGTTACCAGGGCAATGCAGTCTGAACTCACTCTGGAAGACAGTTGAAGGGTGTATAAAATGCCTAAGCCTCTTAGTGAAAAGCTCTGCCAATTTTTCTTAATTTTATTTATTTATTTATTTATTGTACTGGGTATTGAACTGAGGACCTTGTGCTTGGTAGGCAGGTGCTTATGCCACTGAGCTATCTCCCCAGCCTTCTCTTAATTTTATAATTCATTTTTTTTCTTAAATTTCTTCTTTTGAGTTCTTAAACTAAGGAGACTATACTATATTTACATATATAGGTCTAATGAGTATATGATCAAGATACATCCATTTACATATGAAGTCTTCTAGTTTGTCATTCCTTATAGCTGAGTAATACTCTGTTTTATGAAAATACCACATCTTTTTCAACCATTCTTCAGATGATGGGCATTTTGGTTGTTTCCAGGATTTGGCTATCACAAATTGCACTGCTATGAACATAGGTGCACAGATGTCACTATGATAGGAGGTTTTCATTTCTTCTGGGAAAATTCCTAGTAGGGGGATAACTGGATTGAATGGGATCACTTGGGTTTTTTTTTTTTTTTTTTTTTTTTTTTTTGTGGGACCAGGGTTCAAACTCACGACCTTGCACTTGCCCAGCAGGCACTTGTGCCTCGGAGCTATCTCCCCAGCCCCTCACTTGGGTTTTTAAAATTTTTTTATTTTTATTTTTTATTATGGCTGGCGCAGCCTGCCCTGGGGGTGGAGCTGGTGCAGCATGTGATGCCGGGTATTGAACCCTAGTCCCTGTGGTTGCCTAAGCTTTCTAAGCAGGTGCTTTAGACCATGGTCTAAAGGGACCATCTCATTGGCCCCTCACTTGGGTTTTGAAGGACTGCAAAACTTTGCTTTGCTCTGGGAAAATTATCCATCCTTACTCATTCCACAAATAATTGTGAGAGCCAATCAACAGACTTCATCATCTAATTTCCCCTGGACGCGGGCTTTTCATCTACAGAAGTGGAGATGATACAGTTTTCTCTGGCTACCTCAACAGGCATGGGGTGGTTTGGCACAGTGGGACTAACCTTCATCCATTTGCCTCTGTCAGGCATCTTCTGAGCAACAGAAACCAGGAGACAATCAACTGCGTGTTTCAGACATCTCATAGCCAGGGCTGCCAGCAGGATATAAGTTTTCCCATGGCATCTAGCAGCCCCTGAGGTAGAGGATCTCAGTGGGCGCATCTCCTGGCTGCTTGGCTGTTCATTCTGGTTCAGCCTGATCACAGAGACATTTTCCTGCCTGCAGGATTGTTCCAGGCTTCACCTCTAGCTCCGAGGCTGTTGAGGGGCTGTTGCAGCAGGGAAGCTTCCCTTCCTTGTTCTGCAGTCTTAGTGATGTGGCCTTAAATGCTTGAGTCTCATGAGTGAACTACTGGCTGCTTGCACTTTCATTGTTGGAGACTCAGGATAGGCTCCACCTCTTCGACCTTTCAGTAAGCTTGTAGGAGGCAAATTGCTACGATGAAATCTTTCCTGATTAAGATAATAAAGCAGCAGCTCCTGTTTTCTTCCACTACAGCCTCACTCGAAGGACTTGTGTGCAGGCCCACTGATGCGGTCAGCGCCCATTTGTGTACAAATGCTGTCCAAGCCCCTGCTGAGATCAGACACTGGACGTGGCACTGCAGATCCAACCAGGAATGTGAGAATTTGGTCTCTGCTACATGGAGCTTATGCTCCTGGGAAGGAAGTGAATGAAAACTAAGAACGACATGGCTTAAGGTGATTACATTTGGTGGCACATATGATGAAGGAAACAAAAGGGATAGACATGGAGGATAATTGAGCTAGGAAGAGGGAGACAATTTAGAGCTCGTGGAAAAGACAGCTCTGGAGAAAGTTACCTGGATGGAGGGAGAGGGAGAAAGAGAAGGAGAGAGAGAGAGACAGACAGACAGATAGAGACAGATAGAGACAGATAGAGACAGAGACAGAGACAGAGAGAGACACAGAGAGAGACAGAGACAGACACAAAGACAGAGACAGAGACAGAGAGAGACAGAGAGACACAGAGACAGAGAGACAGAGACAGAGACAGACAGAGACACAGAGACAGAGAGACAGAGACACAGAGACAGAGAGACAGAGACAGAGAGAGACACAGAGAGAGACAGAGAGACAGAGACAGACACAGAAACAGAGACAGAGAGAGACACAGAGACAGAGTCAGATAGAGACAGAGAGAGACAGAGAGACAGAGAGACAGAGAGAGAGACAGAGAGATCAGCAATAGAGTGGCAAGAGCATTCCAGGCAGACAGTGGCATACACAAGCCATATTGCTGGCTTCGACAGAGTCAGAGAGAGACGGAGAGAGAAAGAGAAAGAGAGAGACAGAGAGACAGAGAGAGACACAGAGACAGAGTCAGAGAGAGACGGAGAGAGAAAGAGAAAGAGAGAGACAGAGAGACAGAGAGAGACACAGAGACAGAGTCAGAGAGAGACAGAGAGAGACACAGAGACAGAGAGACAGAGAGAGAGACAGAGAGATCAGCAATAGAGTGGCAAGAGCATTCCAGGCAGACAGTGGCATACACAAGCCATATTGCTGGCTTCGAGGGAGAAAGCCTCCTACAATGACTGGGAGTTCCAGGGGATGCTGGAAGGCAGGTGGATGGTGGTCAGTGTCTTCTGTTGCCACTTAGATTTCCTTCCCTCGACCAAACAGCTCCTCATTCAATACTTCTGCTCATAGCCAATTAATTCATCTGTCATGTACCAGGGTGGTGATGACACAGTATAGATGGCAGCATAAGTAAGACCTGGCCTCTACCACCAAGTAGCTGTCAGGTTCCATCTGGTCTACCCAATCCACAACCATCAAAAAGAACATGGTGGATGAAGGGCTTCGCCACAGTTCAAGATCTAGTCCTCAGTCCTGGACTCAGAAACATGACTAGCTAAGGGCATCCCAAGTGCTGATTCCTCTTTCTGGGGTGGGCGCTTAGGGAGGAAGCCCACAGAGAGCTACTGTGGTGGATTAACAACAGATAGTCAACATGTCACACTCCACTGAACAGAATCAGCATAACACCAGGCATGGGCCCACCTGAGGGCTCTAATGGCAGCAGTGTTACGGGCAGAGCTGAGGAGCAGTGAGGCTGTTGGAGCTGCTGGTTCTCCTGGGCTGTTCCGCTAGGGGACTTGGTCATGCTGGGCTTCCCGGTGCATTTGGTCACGCTTTTCAGAGGAGGAGCTTGGGACCTCGTGGTTGCTGAAGATGGCCGTGGCTCATTTTAGGGAGCTCTGGTCCTCATCTTGAACATCATTTTCTACTGTGGAGGAAAAGATGGTGCCTAGCCCAGCCTGCTGGAGAAGCTGATCGAGCTGGCTTTCCTGATAGGAGCTTGGCTGCTCATATCCTCGGAGGAGGTCCTCATTGTGGCTGAGGATGGCTATAGTATTTTAGGAGGAGCTCCGGTCCTTCCCCTGAGTGTTTCTTCCTGGCTCCAGTGCAGATCCCCCAGCCTGCTGGCCCAGATCCTTCACCCCGCCGGCACAGACTTTCTAGCTTCCATCACTGACCTGTGGGCCTCCCCAGCACAGATATGTGAAGTGGGCCTGCAGGAGGCGTTGTCGTGGGCTCTCGACCCCCAGTTGAACTCATTGAGGGTCTTGTGATGGGCTCTAGATCTTCAACTGGACTCGTGCAGGACATTACCCTGGGATCTAGGCTCTCAGCCATAGTCTTAGGTCTTCTGTGTATGGACAGATTTCCTACACTCTTTTATATGATTCTTTGGGTGATTCATTATAAAATAGTCTTATAAAACATGTGTTGCATATTGTATGGTTCCTCTTGCAAAAGCCCAAACTCCAACTGCAACCAGTGAAACCAGAGAACCAGAGCTGTCTCCTTTATCTCAGTTAGAAGCCAGTCAATGGTTGTCTTCATTCAGGCTTTTTTTTTTTTTGTCTAAATTTTTATTTACTTATTTATATTTTTAATATATTATAATGAGCTCAGCCTGCCCTGGGGGTGGGGCTGGCACAGCATGTGGTGCCGGAGATCAAACTTCAGTCCCTGTGGTTGCTTAAGCAGGCACGTTAGACCACTGAGCCATCTCACCCCCCCCCCCCTTTTTTTTTTAGTTGACGACAAACTATACTGGAAAGCAAGTGAGAATTTTCCTGATAAACCTGGAATCAGTCCTTGAGTAATAAGGGCTTCATGGCAAGGCTTTTCCTCTGTTCTCTTACACCTCAGAGAAATACCTGCTGTGGTCCCCTAGCTAGAGTCCATATTGGCCTCTGTAACTCTCTTTCTCATCCTCCCCTGGTTGATTAACTCTACGTCTGGTTAACAGTTATTTGGGCGATATGTCAACAAAGGGGTGACAAATAAATGCCTCATCACCACCCTGACCTGTGTGTGAGGCAGACATTACTAATTGATCGTGGCTCTTTCCTGCTGGGTTCAGAAGAGATCTCCAGCACTCTCTGTGCAGAGCACCCCAGGGACCCTGTCATTTCACTGGATGGACTTGTACCATGGAAATAGTTTCTCTCCCTGGGTTAAGCTTTGTTAAGAGTCTGTCTTCCCTTCCCAGGACTTACAGATGGACTGTCGTTTCATTCCCAGAGCTCAGGTCCAGACTTCCTGGGCAGAGTGTGGACCCTGGCTGCCCTTCCTGTGCACTCACACATCACATTTCTGATGTTCCTGGCATTGGTTCGGGGCTGTATCCACTCACCCTGTGAATGGCTTCTGGTGCATTTTTGGGCCAACTTTTGCATCTGTCTAGTGAACCCAAAGCTGGGGCTTTGCCTGGGCCCTGTGGCGTCCTGGTAGCTAAGGGAGGTGCTGGCCTTGACACTTGCAGCTGGGGGCCGTCTGCCAGTCTCCCTCTCATCACTTCCTTCTGGAATAATGTGTCCTGAAAAGCAAGAGTTCCCAAGTGGCCTACATTAATGGCAAGGCAGGAAGTGAGAGAGAGGAGAGAGAGAAGCAGAGAGAGGCACTGGGCAGAAGGCTGGGGCTTTGGTGTCATTTACGGCATGAGCTATTTCCCCACTCCAAGCCTCACCTTCCTCTTCCAAATGGAGAGAGAAAACAATTGCAAGGTGCTGTACATGGGACAAGGGCCATAAACAGAGCTCAGAAGGCAGGAGAGACCCCAGAGCAGGGTCTGTACAAATGATGGGGCTCTCGGTGATCCCAGGAGCCTGCAGCAGCCTTCTGCGTCTTTGAGCTTTGTGACCTGTGTCTGACTTCAGCCAGGCCACCTCCAGGAGCCCTTCCTGGGCTGCTGCTCCTAGAGTTTCAATCTTCACAATGCAGATAGGAGAGAGACATGCTCATGGGTTTTCTGTGAGACAAGGAAAAATGCCATAGGATTGACCAGCTGCAATTTTGTATGCTTAGATTTCTAAATTTCTGTGTAAAAAAGTGTAACATTTAAAAAAATCACATTCTATAGGGATTTATTAGTATATCAATGATTGATGGAAAATACCAATTCCATGTTAAGTCTAAGGCATTTAATATTTAGAAAGACAGTAATGTTAAGCTCAAGTACCTATGTTATAGAGTAATAGTATCACTAAGCTTTTCTTCTGGAGGGTTAAGAACCTAAATTTGCAGACCAAAAATTAGAGAAAAAGAAGGGCTACAAGGATAGCCAATACTTTGGCCTTAGCCCTTCAAAGTCAGTGAGGACTCAGGATATAAGAGAACCTGTGCTGTAACATCATATAACTCAGTGGTGTCCCAAATTTTCTGTTCAAGGAGATTTTGGGGTCACAGAGGAAAGGTATTGATGATGTATAGTGTGCCTAAGGAGAGTCACCTAGAGAGAAAACATTCTCTCTGGGCTTTCACAGAGAGCAAACTGGTCAAGCAATGGCAATGACTCATCCAGATGGCTGACAATGACAACAGTTGTACAAAGCACTGTATATGGTTTAAAGTAATTCCTGAGGGAATTTGACTGACCTTGTCAGACATAAAAATTACATGTTTTGTTGTATAGGTCTTGCTTTATCTTGGACTTAACCACCCCACAGAAAAGTTTAACCATGAAGCATAAAAAGTAAAGCCAGATTAGTATGCTAAGCTGTAAAAGGCTCAAATCAACAGCTGCCAACATTGCTGCTTGTGCTGATAATGCACTACTCTTATGGAATATTGTTCTACGTATACAACTCCTTTCCCTTAGTTCAGTGAGAAGAAATATTTGCATCAATAGTGTTTAGAAGAGTTATCATGTCTGCACCTTGTACTCTAAACAGTTACTATGAAAACAATGATATGCATTGTATCAATTACAGTGGCTTTCCTACTAACGTGTTTTGAAACTGTCTCAATGTTATTTTTTATTAAAAGTAATAAAAAAATGGTTTTCTGGTCAGTGGTGAGCCAAGTTTGCACTGACAGCCCCATGTGATTTCATGGTCCAGCAATGTTACAGCCATCTTCATTTGTGGAAGTTCACTTTGTGATGTTTGTACCATGACAAAAAGCACAGTCATTTCTATAAACACGGATGCACCTTGGTACCATAAGTTTAAGTGAAACGAATCACGTGAGGAACTCAAAACACCAATAAACCACAAAGTAAAAAATAATAGGATGTAGGGACGTAGATCTTTTTCAAATGGGAAGGGGTTCCAGAGATGAGGGGAAGGAGAAGGAAGAGAGGGAGGAGGAAGAAAAAAGGATTGAAGACGTGTTGTGTACGTGTGCCAGATGCACCCAAGAAATATAAACATTATGTTCTGTATACATAGGCTAATAAAAATAAGAAAAGAAAAGAAAAACTCCTCAAAGGCACATTTCTCAGAATGTTTTTCTATAGTCAGGTGAAGCACAACTCTAGTAGCTTTACTATAGGAAGTTCAGTCAGCATTTGTGTAGTTTGTCTGGGTGGCCAGACACTTTCATTAGACCCTTGTAGTCAGGTGACTAGCGATGACCATCCAAATTTACAGGTAAGGGAAAGAAGGTCAGGAAACTCAGGTGTTCAACTTGTGGTGATGTGGTTAGAAAATGGCTGGAGAAGGCTCCTCTTCCCCACACAATATAAGACTGCACTGAGGATTCCCTGACCTGGCTTTCACCTTTGTACTCTTGCCTCTACAGGTCCCCTTCCCTCTGCCTGGCATGCGTTCTGTACCTGTGTGTCACCTTCCATATCCTGTAAGTGCCTTTTTACCCTCCTGGAGCATGTTCCATGCCTGTGTGGCTAGCATAGCATGGGTTCCCTCACGACTACCTCTTCTGACCTAGGCTGCTCTCCACCATAGAACCCAGGTTTTGTTTCTTTCTATTCTTTCTTCCTGTCCCCTTGCCTGAGGTCAAGCAGGCTTTCAATAGATTTTCAACTAATGAATGAATATAAATGATGAATATTGCTCACCAGCCTGGCTGGGCAAGAAGATGTATTTAATGAAAATAGAGCCATCTTTCAGTGTCTGTGAGAGATTGGGTCTAGGATCTCTGTGGGTAATAAAACTCTTTGAGGGGCCCGGCCGGATGGCTCAGTGGTCTAAAGCGCCTGCTTGGGAAAGCTTGGGCAGATTCAGGGACTGCGGTTTGATCCCCGGCACCACATGCTGTGCTAATCCTGCCCTCGGGGCGGGCTGAGCCGGCCATAAAAATGAGTGAATAAACAAACAAAGGTTCTAAAACAAGAAAAATAAATAAATAGAATTTTTTTAAAAAAAAGAAAACAAAAACTCTTCGATGCTCAAGTGCCTCATATAAAATGTCATGGTGTTTGCATATTACCTACGTACTGCTTCCTGTACACCTCAGTACTTTTTTCTTTTTGGGACTAGGCCCAGGGCCTGGTGCATTATGGGTAAGTGCTCTACCACCAAGCTATATTCCCATACTTGAAATCATCTCTGGATATCTAATATAATGCAAATATTTAAGTAGTTGAATACCTTTAATGACAGAAACAACAATAACAACAAACCCAAAATAACAAACCCTTCAACATGCATTTACTAGAGATGATGAAAAAGATGTATTTTTGACTTATCATTTAAATCTGCCAACATGGCTGTGTGCTTGGGGATATCAATCTATTTTGGAATGGCTCTCATGGTTCATCACTGGAACAATAAGATGTTGGTCTCAGGAATGCGTATGACAGTTTCTGAAGGCCACTGAAATTACAATTCACCTTCTTGGAAACTGTGATTGGTCATCACTTTCAAGGTGATATTCAGAATGAAAATTGCAGATGAAGAGCTAAATTTAGTGAGCAGTATTGAATTCCAAGCACACCACAAATAGAGACCAACAGGAATTACGTGTTGTCAGCGAGGTGTTCTATGGAGACCTTACTTCTTTAAGGCCTGTTTTTATTTCTTTCTCATCCTGGGCTTCTGGATCATTAATTTTATCCCTCGAGGTTCATTCTGATGGTTGTTTTAGGCTACTCTGATAGGATCTTAAATGTCACCGTGCTGTGTAGGAGGAGGAAATTCAAGGTTAATGAGAACCCAGACCACACTGAGTATAAATCCAGCCTTTCAGATTGACAGCTGCGGGTGACAGAGACCAAAGACTCCTGTCCACAAATAACAGAGGCAGCTTGACCTTTACCTGTGGGAGAAGATGAGCCGACTCATTCCTAGCCAGAAAGAGCTCTACTGAGATTAAGGTTTCAGGAAGACTGGCTCGAGATTGAGCAGTGACAGAACCAAAGGATTTCAAGGCCGGAAGGGACTTCGTGGGAATTTCGAGTATGATATGTACATCATATAAAATATGTCTATAGGAATATGGGCATCGATGTGTTAGGCACATGATTGCATGCATCCACCCCCTTCTCTTGCCATGCTGTGGCAGCAGAAAGATTGGCCGAGGTACAACGCGCAACCGACCAACATGGTGAATATTTAAATTCAAAAATTACTACAGCAAAAGATACACTGCAATACCCCCCCCCCCAATACTCCTCCTCACTTCAAACACACTTGTCCCATCGTTCTTGCCACTTTTGGAAGCAGTACTTGAAGTCCTCCTTCCTGGGTGTCTTTGCAAGTTGTGATTAAAAACAAAACAATAAAAACTCCATGGTAGCCAGGCATGGTGGCACACGCCTGGGAGGCTGAGGCAGGAGAATCAGTGTGAGTTGGAGACCAGCCTGAGCTACAAAAGAGAGCTCAAGGCCAGCCTGAACTGCATAGTGAGACCCTGTCTCAAAAAGACAAAAACAAACAAACCAAAACAATTCACAGGCTGTCACCCAGTGTCAGCCAATAGGAAGCAGACTCAAAAAACATGTGTCCCAAATCACCCTATTCATTGGGTCTGGCACCATGCCACCTCTGGTTTTGACCAAAGTCAAAAGGACCACGGATAAGAAACATTTTGAATCAGCTCAGGAGGATCAGGCAGCAGCCATGACACGGCAACCAAAGACATTTTTAAAAGAGGGCTTCCAAGAGTGGCAGGCTAGGTGTGCTTGCAGGGAAGGAGAGTGGGGGGCACTGGTGGCAGTGTGTCTTTTCATGTAGTAAATTTAAACAGTTTCAACACACACCGTGGTGTTTGGTCAGACCCCCTACCCCAGGCGCTTGCGAATCCCTGCAGCTGTGTGCAAAAGGCCGAGTGTCTGCTTCTCGTGCTGACTGGATCCGGCCACAGCGTCCTTGAAGAGTGGGACTTTCTCACTCTGCATTGTGTCCTGAGGGAAAGGCATTTTTTTTGCTACTGCCTGTAAGCACACAGCGCGAGGACACCACTCCCTCCTCTGTTCCCTCAGCAGCCTGTCTTGCTGTCCCTCAAGTGCTACCTCCCCAGGTTGGTGAAAGAACTGAGTGTGTAATTCGTGTGCTTTTTGCTGTCCCCTGCTGCTCCCCAGGTGTGTGGTGTGTTGCACGTTGATTCTGAGTGGGAGCCATGGTGAAATGCAAGCCCTGGCCCTGCCCCTTAGGAGATGCACTACCTCAGTTTACTGTCTTGTCAAGTGTGAATAATAATATGAAATGATTTAAATGATCTGAGTACTTATGGTGTCTCAAGTGTTCTGTTATTAATAACTGCTGTCATCACTTTTGAGTCTTATTTCTTTTAAAATTGAATCTTACTTATTTATTGATTGATTGGCTGGCTCAGCTGCTCTGAGGGTGAAGCTGGGCATGGCATGTGGTGCCCGGGAATTGAACCTCAGTCCCCTGCCCCTGCCTAAGCTTGCCTAAACAGGCGCTTTAGCCCACTGAGCTATCTTGCTGGCCCCAAGTCTTACTTCTTACTTGATTTGGAATTCAAAAGGGAAGCACAGAGAATTGTTTTATTGGGTTGACAGTTACAAGTGACAACAGTAGCTGTATATATATATATATATATATATATATATATATATATATATATATATTTTTTTTTTTTTTTTTTTTTTTGTCTTTTTTGAGACAGGGTCTCACTATGCAGTTCAGGCTGGCCTTGGCCTTGATCTCACTTTTGTAGCCCAGGCTGGTCTCAAACTTGCACTGATCCTCCTGCCTCAGCCTCACAACTGGTGGGATTCCAGGCATGCACCACCAAGCCTGGCCACAAGATCCTATATTTTGAAAAGGGGAAGAACCACCGATAAACTTGTAAAGAAGAGTGTGATCCTGCCCTCATGGAACAGGGCCTTTCAGAGCCTTAACATTGACATGACAAGGTAATACAGGAGTTAGCAGCCAAATCCTTCAGAATCAGCCAGTGATGGATGGTCGCCTCTCATTTTCTCAAAGCAGGCTCTTTTATCACTGTCTCCAACATACCAGGGGCACGTGGATAGGAGTATGCCGTCCCCAGACGATGTCCGCAAGCCTGTGTCTAGGAGGATGATGTATTCCTAGGAGATTTGGTTTCAAACCAATAAATCAGCCCTGGCCCGGTGTTTAGACAGAGCTGTGTGGCCGTGACTGGCTTGAGAATTGTCTGGTCTAGATTTGTCTGGGGCCAGGCTCTGAGATTTCTGCTTGAAGGAGGAGCTAACTCTCGCACGTCCTTCTGAGAGAAGGGGCTTTGGGGCCAGAGGGGCCACCACAATGTAGATTGCTGTGACTGAGTGGACTTGGAGGGTGGGACGAGGGGAGCAGATGTATTGTTCTTCCCAGTGGGCCCCAGGTACAGCTTCACAGAGGGGTGCTCTCCAAGTCTCTCTCTCCTTTTTAAAATATGTTTAGTACAGGGTCTACAAGCTCTCATTGCACTGCTTGAACTGGTAGGACTGTCCTGTTTTCAGTCTCCCAAGTGTGGGGATTACAGGTGTGCACCACCAGGCCTAGTCTCAATAGCTATCTCAGTGCATCTCACCCCCTAAGGGGGGGCTGAGCCGGCCAGGGCTTGAATCTCAGTCATCGTGCTCTGCCTAAGCAGGAGCTTTTCATGGAGATCTCTCTGTCTCTTTCTCTCTCTGCTTTCTAACCACCGAGACACCCCCACTCCCAGTATAAAACAGGTTAATTTACTTAAATGTTTCCAGAGGCTTAGTTCACGATGAGCTGGCTTCAAAGCAGAAACATCATGGCAGATGGCTCAGGAGCAAAGCTGCTGAGCCTGTGGAGGTTGGGAGACAGGGCAACAGCGCTGGGGAGGAGACGGCAGGGAACGCCCATCACCACCAGGTCACGCCCACACGACCCATGCAGGCATGGCCCACGAGCATGCTTTACCTAACCTAGTGCACATTTGTACCCTGGTATTGATGACACACTGGGATGAAGTGCCAGTGTGTGTATGCATGTGTGTGCGTGTGTGTATGCGCGTGAGTGCATGCGTGTGTGTGTGTGCGGTGAGAAGGAGGGGTGGATGATTCAGCAGAGGCCAAATAGGCTGCTAGGCCCCCAGGCTCTGACCTGGGCCTGGGACAGCAGCGCCCGGGCTCCAGCTGGAAGCGGCTCTGAACGCCCTGGGCGGGGTTGCCCTAGAGTGATTGACGGCAGGTTTCCAATGAGTTCCAGAGGAGAGCTTAGAATGACATCTCAGGTCAAACCCCTAGTCTATAAGTGATGTTTGTGAGGGGGCACAGGCGTGCTAGGAGAGGGCCACCGGGCCTGGCGCAGAGAGCTGAATTCGGAACCTGGGGTAAGGGCCTGGCGTGTGGCTGTGTGCAGGTTCTCCGACTCCTCAAGCCTCAGTTTCCACATCTGTGAAATGGTGCCCAGTCTCATAGTAATCCCAAATGAGACACTGGTAAACTGTACCGACCTTGGCTGCTGTTGTCACCAGGGGGCGTGCTCTGCAGTTGTCCCCAGCGCTGCAGTTTGATTGTTAGGGTGATGCAGGCCTGTGTCCAAACAAAACAAATGGATCCTGCTGTAATTTATGTGAACGCTACAGCGAGGATGCCCCTGGCCGTCCCCTCCCTCCCTTCCCACCGCCTCCCCCTTCTCCACCACCCCACTTTCCTTCCTCCTCCCCACTCCTTAGCCATTGTTTGATGTGCACAGTGCTAGGCACAGGACAGTTCACATCCCAAGGGGATGAGGGCTCCACCTCACCCCCACTGAGCCTGGAAATTGCTGGAGCGGGAAAGGGATGCTTCAGCCTGCTGTTGACACCGAGGAAAGGGCCCCGTTTGCCCGCCCCCCCTTTTGAGGTTTGCATCCACGTCTTATTTTGTATATATTTATTTCTGTATTATTTACTGAATATGCGCCCCCAAAGTATCAGGAGCAAGGATTACACCCTAGATGGAGTCAAGCAAATCCGACAGCATTTAGCCAAGACTGCGCTGTGGTTTCATCTTCCAGTCTTTTCTTTTTTTTTTTTTTTCATTTTATTTATTATTTTTATTCTTGTTTCAGAACCTTTGTTTGTTTATTCACTCATTTTTATGGCCGGCTCATCCCACCCCGAGGGCAGGGCTGGCGCCGCATGTGGTGCCGGGGATCGAACCGCGGTCCCTGAAGCCGCCCAAGCTTTCCCAAGCAGGCGCTTTAGACCACTGAGCCATCCCGCTGGGCCACTTCCTGTCTTTGCTGACTATTTTCTTTTTCTTTGAGGCAGGAAGGCTGTTGCCCTTCAGTCTAAGCCACATGGTGTTCAGGAGTAGTTCATCAAACCGGGTCATTGTATCAAGACACTCCCGTTCGCTTGGAATTCATTCCGATTTAATTAAATTTAGCTCGATTCATTCGGTACCCAAAATGTCTGCGCATTTGCCAGGTGCCAGGATCCGAGGAAAACCGAGGGGCGCGGTGCTGAGCGCTTCCAGCGGTGGCCACGAGGTGGCAGTGTGGCACAGGGAATGCCGGGCTGCGGCCCGGCCGCGGGTCGGCTCCTCCCTGGGCCTCGCGGCGCCGGCTGCGCGGGCTGCGCGGGCTGCGCGGGCTGCGCGCTCCGTGCTGGGACTCCCGAATGTGCTTAACTGCACTGGTGCGAGTGTGGGTACAAGTGCGCACCCCACGTCCGCGCAGCTTTCGCCCCGGGGCTCACGCAGGAGCCGGGGAGCTGCCAGGAGTACTGAGCAACGCCCTCCCATCCCCCGCCCTCTTTCCAGCCCAGCTGCGGGTGGGACCCGAAGGCAACGGTGCGAATCCTGCCCCAGGGTGGCTGGCAGCCGCAGCCCCAGCTCTCCTCTCTCTCCTTAGCTGCCCATGCCAGCCTCTGTGACCCTCTTCTGGCTGCAGGACAGCTGCTCTCCGGGGACCAGGCCAAATGCCCCAGATTCTCCTTTCAGGTCGGCCCTGCCCACCCACGGGACCCTTGCACATTTGCCGCGCAGGGTAGCAGAGATTCTGGAGACCTCAGTTAGGCTGGGCTTTGCCCAGGGAGGGCTAAGGGCGTGGTTTCAGACACAGGCAAGGGCAGTGGAAACCACCGGGGTTTGGAAAGACTCCAAGGCCATCTCGGTAGACTCTTGGCTGTAGGTGGTGTTGAACCTTTTAGGTGCCGTAAACTCACCGCCTGTGGATCCTTTGCTTCCTCCAGGGAAGGAATTTGGAGTCTCTTACAGCGCTGTTATTTTCTCAGAGCCGGAGCCTAGATCTGTCTTCCATAGGCACCAGCCGGAGGTCCTTCTTCCCTGCGGGCCATATATAGGCAACAGATATGGATCTCGATTTATTTTTGTGGCCCTGGGGTTTTGTACTAAGCCCCATCCCTGCCTTGTTTATTTTTGATTTTGCTGGACTGCAGCAGCCCTCCTGTTTCGGCCTCCCCGAGAGCTGGGATGAAAGACACGCCCCGCCCAGTCTGACGCATGTATACTGGGGCCCGGTCCACGGCTTGGCATCACTGACAGACTCTGGGCAATTGCTGGCCCTCCCAGTGCAGGACCCCCACTGTGTACCAAGCAGAAGAGAAATCTCAGATTTCAGCAATCGCCCTAGGTTCAAATTCTGATGTTACTCTGCAGTTCTGTGACCTGGGGAAGTTACTCGGGTTCCACCTTGTACAGTGGAGCTTGCCACACCCGAATAAGTATACTGTGAGAGCGAAATGGAGTTGGAAGTGTGCATCAGTCAGGAACTCTTCCAGCTGCAAGTAGAAGAGGCCTGACTGGCACTGGCGCCAACAATAGAGCTATTCTTCCCCTCCCCCCATAAGAAGAAACCTGGTGGTAAGTGGCTGCTGGTATTTGTTCAGCTGCTGAGTAAATCAATCACAGAGCCAAGCTGTTCACATATTGTGCTCTCCACCCCTAGCATATTGACATTTCTTTCTCATGCTTGTTGCTTCATGGTCGAAAAACTGCTGCCACCACTCCAAGCATTATGTATGCATTCCAAGAAAGAACAGAAGGGCAAGTGCTGCTAATGGCTAAGCTGGACTCTTTTTTGTGTGTTTGCTGGGGACCTAATCCAGAGACTCTTCTATGTTAGGTGAATGCTCTCCTGCTGAGCTGTGCCCCACCTAGGTCTGACTCTTGTATCAGGAAGGAAAAAGACTGTTTAGGCATTCCCTTTACCCTGGCATTAGCCACGTTCCTGTCACCGGGACACAGTACTTGAAACCTGCAATTTAGAGGAGGAAAGCTGTAATTTGGCTCATGGTTCAGGGTGTTCAGTCCATGGCTGGCTGGATCTGAAGCAGAAGCACTGTGGTGGGAGGGCCAGCAGTGGAGGGGTGTCCACTTCCAGGTGCCAGGGAACCAGGGATAAGGGAGGAGCCCGGAGCAACAGAGTCCCCAACCAGGTCACACCCTCTGTGTGGCCACGCCCCACCACCACAGCACATGTTCAAGATGAACTCAGCGATGACTTGCTCCCCTGGGTCACCCCTCCATGACCTGCCCACCTTCCACAGCCTCCCGCTCTGAGTGAGAGTGTTTTGGGGGACAGTCTAGGTCTAAACCATCCTATCCCCAACAGAGATTTCTTGATGCCTTCACCCAGAGCTGGGCTAGATAACTAGTTTTACTTTTTAAACCAGTTTTATTCGTGGCATAAAATATTGTCAGCAAAGGGGAGTGGTGTTTCTCTGATTCCTGACGTGGGCTCGCGAATGTTGCTATTCACAACAAAATGGAGCTTTATGGGCACAGAAGAATAGGGGATAAACCCCGGGCATGTGACTGCGGCTTTCAGAGCATGTGCATAAATTCGTTGGCACTCCTCTTTTTGGGAGAAAAGATCTATGTCTTCTCCTCTTGAATCTCATTTGTAACCTGAAGAGGAAGACAGAAATGATGCCCCAAATAGCACAGTTGTTCTGTTTGCTTGTTTTTCCCTCCATATCCTGGGGATAAGATGGTACCTTTATGTGACTGCAATTTTCATTTTTGCTTTTACTTGTGAAGCTGAGCATCTTTTCACAGGCTTATTGGCCATTCCTCAGTGTGCAAATAATTCTCTCCTTTTTTTTTTTGTCTGCTTAGATTCCAGTTATCCTTTGCTATTTAAAAAAAAAAATCTGGTGACATCCTCGATTTACGATGGGTGGGGCCCAATAGAGCATGCTTACGATGACACGTCATTAGATTGGACATGGAGTTAACAGGAGAAGCAGATCCCGCATCAGCAGCGGCGGGGGGGGGGGCATTGGTTGCTTATCTTCGTGGTCAAATGGCTGCTGGGAGCCGTGGCTTGTCACTGCGCCCTGGCATGACTAGGGTGTCATACTGCCTAGCGCGAGCTTGGGGAAAGTCAGAATTTTACCCAGTGCCCATCGCTTGGGAGTCATTGTAAAGTTAAAAAAAAACAATCAAGCATAAGTTGGACTGTTGGAAGCTGGGGGCGGTAATGATCTCACCCAACAGAAATCCTGGAGGGAGGTGATGCCCGTGCTATCCCTGTGCTGCCCTGCCAGTCAGTGCCAGCGTGCTGGATGCACCTCTCCTCGTGGCCCCAACATCGCTGCTGCTACCCCACAGAGCACGTCCTTGTCCAGCCTGGGAGGAAACAGGAAGGAAGACTGCAGGCGCTCAGGCAGAGACTTCGCCTTCCGTGGCTGTCTCTTACCAGGGAGCAGCTTCTGCCTTAGGTGTCCTGGAAGCCCCGCCCTCCTTCCTCAGAGGCCCCACCCCATCTCCTGTCTGTGTAGAGGGAGGTGGGTCGCCGACAACCAGAGGTGGTAACCCGTGACTAACTTGGTCCACTCT
>PVJA010012298.1:32486-52436 GCA_004027025.1 Myocastor coypus
CCAATCCCCCAAGTTGTCTTTGAGCCAGGGCCTGGCTAAGTCGCCAAGCTGCTCCTGACCGCATGGCCCTGCCGGCTCAGCCTCCAGGGTGCAGGGATGACTCCAGGTGTTTGCTGTGGGCTTGGCTGGTCTGCAGTCTGTGTCCAGCTGCTTTTTCCATTGGTCTGCTTTGCCCCTCCCCTCGGGGACTGCCCCCTGTTGACTGATGTCCCAAAACCCACGTTTCCTTCTGTCTTGTCTTCCTCTCCCTTTGTAAAAGCCCAGCCCTTTAGGAACCCCTTCAGGGCGAGTGCTCTGCACCTTGCAAGCAGGCGATGGAGTAAGGATTGCCCCCAGCTTTGCATTTGGTTGGCCCGAGACTCCCAGCTTCAAATAACCTTCCTCTGAAATTCAGAGGTGTCGCCCCATCGTCTCTCACGCCTAGTGCCAGGAAACCCCAACCCAACCGATTTGCCAGCCTCTGGCGGAGAACCGCCTTCTCTTCCCCAAGCCTCTGCTGCTCTTCTTTGTTCCTGGCTTTCTGCAGCCCCGTGTGCCGTCCTGCGGCCCGAGTCATGCAGGGAGATCTTCCCATTAGGCACCCCTCCCATGGTCCCATGGGATACACTTACTTTATGTTCCTGATCATTTTGTCTTTTTTTTTCTTGAGACAAGGACCCGTTATGTGGCCCAGGCTGGTCTTGAACTCATGGCAATCTTCCTGCCTCAGTCTCACCAGGGTTGGGTTATACGCGTGTGCCCCCACACCTGATTTTCTCCTCCAAGTGCTTGGAACTCCCGTTGGGTGCTGAGTTGCCCTTCTGGATCGATCCGTTAGCACACTTAGGCTTTGGGGGTGGGGCTGGCTTTCCTCTCCTGTTTTTTAGACTTATTTTCTGTGAGAGATTTTTGGTTTCGTTGTCCAGAACTCCTTGTTAGCTTTATTTGCTCTCGCAGTTTTAATGTCAAGGAACTCATTTTTGTTGGTTTGGGGAGTTTCTGTCACAGCATCACCGTACAGAATAAACTCTGAGGGTCTTTCTCTAAGTTTTCTTCAGATTCTTTGGTTTTCTGTGTCCTCCAGGCCTCTTTCCTGCTGTTGTTCCTTTGTGTGTGGCCTGTCCCTTGCCGTGGCTTCCCCTGGGACTGTCCACATTCACAAAGCAGGCTGGCCAAGGTCAATGAGAGGACCACGTGATGTGAGGCCAGGCCTGCTATGGGGACAGGCATAGGGGGAAAGACAGGGACACAGGCTGTAGGTTACCCCTACATGTCAGAAGTTGCATGCCTTTATGCCGGGGCCATTTCCTATTTAGTCTTTTTTTCCTTTTTGGTACCAGGAATCGAACTCAGGACTTTGTTCTTGCCAGGCAGGGGCCGTGCTGCTGAGCTACGTCCCCAGCTGTTTAGTTTTCCTATGACCTCATAGTGGGTCTCTGTAGCATGAAGTTTCTCTACTACTAACTTACACATGCGCCTCAAAATACCAGACTGGCTCAGGCCTCAGTTTCCTTGGCTATATCAGATGGAATTGGGCTAGGTGACCTCAGAGGACTCTTTTGGCTCTGTGGTTTTATAATGTGATTCAGGATGGAGATTAGTTAAAAGACAGAAGCATATTAGAGGGAATCAACTATGCTAAAATATAAAAATCCTTTGAAGCTGTCAAGAGATAGGCTCCTAAAAATCTAATAAAATTTTTGAGTCATTGGGGACATGACTCAATGGGAGATAATTAGAAATAAACTTGGGAGGGTAGATTCAAGGATGGCTAATATTTGGCGGTAATGCCTTAATTAATTTTGCTGTACTCTTGGGAGGCTGGAGTCCCTGGGTTTTGCAGTCCACCTCAGGGGGCCACATTGCACACGTAGGCTGGACATTGCCGGTTGAGGGGGGGATTATAGATCCAGAGAGAAAGAAGGAGTATTAGATTTTAATTTATAATAACCTGTCTAAGATCCAGGGCCTTAGACTGACAGCTCACCACACAAAGGTCAGCTGCCAGAGGTTTGCTAAATTAGATTCTTGTTTACCCCTAAGAAGAACCTGTGTTCTCCCCTTAGGGCTGCAGGAAATTGAGGGGCTCTCGAGAGGTGGTGGGAAAAACAGGACTTGGAGATTTCACCTTCTGGGATTTTCTGGGTTAGGATGCATGCGTGTATGAAAGCGGAGCCTGACTTTGCAGACTTACTTATATAAGCATCTACAGGGGGAGTGCGGCTCCCCCATAGTGTGCAGCTGGGGTTGGTTACCTGTCTGGGTGAACGCAATGCTGAGGTCCAAATGCGAGACCTCTCTGCCCACCATGTTGAAAGTCTCTAGGTCACAACCCCATGAGCATGTTGTAAGCAGTGTGAGGACTGTAACTAGGGCTTGTTTAAAAGTTCGTGATAGTTTAAAAAGGTGTCCCCGCCCGTCTGTGATTGATTCGTGATGCAGTGCTGGGTCGGGGTGTGAGTGCTACTGGGAGTGTGGGCGTGAGCACTACACCTGCCCTGGGGCAGATAATCTGCCTGCAGAGGTCAGGAGGGGAGAGAAGCTAGCTAGCTGCCAAGGCTGCTGCCCCTCCCTTTGTTCTTTGCTGCTTTCTGCCACCACGAAAGGCTGCCCTCTGCTGTGTGCACACCGTGCCTCGGAACTAGCCAAGTATGGACTGAAACTGCCACTAACTGTGAGCTCAGTGACCTTTTCCTTCCCTGATTTTGGGTGCTGGGTATTTTGTCGCAGCAATGAGAGAAAAGTAACGGAGACAAAAAGTAAAGGTACATTGCATTGTCTCTGATGGAATTCCAGTGGCACACAATACCCCAAGCAATAACTTCTCAGCCCACACTGCTCACTTTGGCAGGGCTTGGTCCTGCAGTTGGCTCAATATCACATTGCCTGAGCAGAAAGAGAGCTAAGCCGCCACCGTGGTATTTACACAGAGCTCAGGGGAGAGTGATGGCAGGGGAGACATTCAGGGGGGATTTCCTGGATTTACGACATTGATTTTTCTTCTTTGTATGAGGAAGAAATTCACATCACCTGGAAATATGTTCACTGTAATAAGCCTGGTTGGCTCCATGAAATACAGCTTAACCAGTTAGAGTTTTCTGGGCGTGGGGCCAGGATGGACAGGGAGAACTAGGCCTTCGTTAGATTTGGGCCAAGGAGGGAGGAAGCTCCAGCTACTCTTGGCTTTAGCCTAGTTGGAGAGGCGAGTCCTTATGGTGTGGGTGTGGAACTTCCCCCACACTGTTGGGGCCTGGGAGGCGGGGCTTCTGGGAGGATTAGCGGATGCCTTCCTAGTTAGTGCCCTGATAGGAGGGGCTTGGCTGGCAGAGGCGGCTCACCAGGAAGAGTGGATCTCTTTCCCTGGCTGGCTCCTCCCTGCGATTTCTCTGGTTCGTGGTGGTCACCATGACCTGGCCAGCTTTCCTTCTGCCTTGGCATGAGTGGAGTACGAACAGTGAGCCTTAAGCTCGACTGAACCCCTGCTCCTGGTTAAGTCTCGGGTTTTGAGTATTTTATCCCAGTGATGAGAAAGCGACTCAGAGCCACACCTTGCTGGAGAAGTTTCCTTAAGGACCTGCTGGAGGAGAGGCAGAGTTTTCCTCTTGGCAGCACAGACGTGGGGCCTGCTTGCCCCCTTGCCCCAGTGTTTGTGGTTTTCAGCAAGCCATCCATTCCTGTGTCTACTCAACCAACATTTCCCATGGGTCGGACATTGTCCTTTTCAGCAAGGATGCAAGGAATTGACTTCAGGGAGCCACCAAGAGCAGCCCCATAGCCTCTGAGCCCAGAGACTTAAGTCCTGGGGAAATCCAGGATTTCCTTGCTCAATGAGAACAGTGTCAGGAATGCCTAACGGCTGTCACCACCGTTAGTTCTTGGTGCCCAGAGCTGCATCTGGCCAGCACGTTGACATCATCGTGGTCTAGACAGCGTTCTGGGTGATTTTTATTTCACAGGCAGGGATCTGTCCCCCAAGACTGCTGTGGGACCTGTGGGTCTGGGACCCTCTGCACAGCATTCCTGTAAGAGCTCCCATGACTGTCTGGGCCCAGCTTATGGGCGTAAGACTGCTGATCAGAATTCTTCACCCTGAAGCAAAGTTCCCACAGCTTCTGGGAAAAGTAGTTTTAAGATCTAACATCCATACAGTTTAACGAAAGTGATAATTTTAATTTAACTTTGTGACAATAAAATTTTACTAAAGTCTCCTAGCGCTCCAGTGCTTTTCTGCGAATGCTCTGTCTTTTACACATAGTATTTATTGGGTCAGAAGGAGAAGGCACTTAGCCTGCCAGGTGGGCGTCGTCTGGATTTTAGTGTTCTGACATTTGAGGAGCCAAGCAGGTAAAGCAATCTCAGGCCGCTTTCCCCTCACAGCCTCCTGGGTGACCCTCTGAACTCTCTCACGCGGAGGCGACGGGGAAGCCCACAGGATTATTACTGCCGCTGTCCATGGTTTTATTGCTTCCATTAAAGCAAACCTGGCTGAGATGGGGTTCCTCAGCCCAGCTCTGAGGAGGCAGCCCTGGGCCCCAGGGGACGAGCAGGGGTCACTTCACATCTTACACCACTGCAAGGCCCAAGCAGGGAATTCTGAGAGGAAAAACTCGTTAGCCACAGAGTGGAACCCTATCCGGAGCTTCGTGGCTCAGTAACAACCCCTCGAGTGACCTCGCCCAGGCAGAAGCGGCCGGGCGGCCTTCCCTTTTGTGCCGTGGGTGGTGGCTTCCGGGGAGGGGAGAGGGTGCGATTCACAGAAAAGAAGGGATGGAGGGTGACTCTGCCCATTACCGCACCTGTCAGCGTTCAACAACAGAGAAATTAATTCGGAAGCCCAAACAGTCTGCAGAAAACCGAACACAATTATCTAAGAAATTAAGTTATACCGTTGCCATGACCTTTAATCAATCATCCAGCCGTTCATGTTAATTTTGTGATCTAAAAATCATAGTTCGATTTGCATTTTAATGGCTCCTAAATGAGTGTCGTCAGGAAGAAATAATGGCAGGGTGGCCTTTTGCTACGAATTCTTCCTTCCTAATGATGATGCGCCAAGCGAGGAAAAAACGGTGTTTGGGAAAGGTTTTGTTTCGCCTTCCAGCAGATGTATGGGGCTGCCCTTCTCAAGTGAAAAAACAAGCAATTCCCCACAAATACCACCACCTGTTGTTATAAATAAATCCAAGCTGTAAAATGGAGAGCAAGCTTAATGGTAAAATCATTATGCGCATCCGGCTCCCTGCTGCCGACCCTTCCTAATGGCTTCTTAATAACTTGTTCCCCAGTCACGTACCTTTGTAAGCTTTCCACCAGCGATTAGGCCCCTTCCCGAACCAAGAGAGGTGGCCTGGGGATTTGCAGCTAAAAATAAAAAAAGTTCCCAACCTCGAGGGGAATGATCGCTCGTCCATCTACATGGTCTAAGCAGCTAGACCCTGGCTCCATGCCACTCCATAGTTGGGGTCTCCTTTGGATCTTAGTCCAGGTACCCTGTGGCAGATTTCAAGGTCAATGAACCTAACCTCCAAGTGGGAGCCCAATGGTCCTAATTAAATCAGGGCATCGTGAGGGTATGGGCAAGGCAAGTTGTCTAAAATTTGTCAGAACCTTGTGCCTGTGAGGAGTGCTAGAGAAATTATAAAGGCTTTGAACCAGAGTGCTATATTCTTTAATAATCCTGTTACCCATCTCGCACCTCCTTTTGCCTACACACTTTACCACTCATATATAAATATTGATTGTTTGGCAAGCCCAGGATATTATTCTTACTAAAAATATTGTGTTCTTCCACGGAAACTCAGCTTCTTTCATTCAATCTTGTGGGAGAAGGCCTGTAAGAAGGATTTCTCTGGATGAAAGAGGTCTTGAAATTATAAATTTTGGAGGAAAAAAACTTTAGCAAGAACTTCAGAGATTTTCTGAGTAAAAGGTGTTCCTACAAATAAGGAAGGGGAAAGAAAATATTAGAGATGACTGCTAACTTTTTTCTTCAAAGGAAAGATGGGCTGGGGGTGGGGGATGTTCCAGCAGAGACTTCAGAACTCCATTTCATAAAAGATTTATTAGCAGTGACAGAGGAAGATTACTGAGTGGGACCCTGATAAATGCTTTGCTTTTTTCCCCTGCTTTAAAATTATGGGTTCTGTCTATAAAATACTGATTAATTCATATTCACTCAATGATGTACCCCTCTTTTCTCCCCCTTGTAAAGTTTCTAAGCATTTTACTTCAACAAATAAAACACTCTGGGTGGGTTGCATACTGATTCATATAGTGCTGGAACTGGTATTACAATATATGCAGCTAGTCACAGCAAGGCGGGGCGCAATCTTTTCTTTAACTGTGGCAAGATCTGCCTACCTTTCAGCAGTTTTTCCCCTAAGGTATTATTAATCTCTAAACTTCCCCAGATTGCAGATTTATCTAAGACCCTTTTGAGTGGCACGACATTATGATTAGCAGCTTCCAAAGAGAGGGACTTCTTTGCTTTTCTAGAAGACTGACTGGAGCAGCTGGAGTCTTTTCTTGTTTAAACAAGTCCTGATGAAGCGGCAGCCTCTGTTCTACTTTTCCAGGGGAAAATGGGTTGCCTTTGAGACACAGTATTTGGTTGGTAGTATTGGGTGGTCCAGGCTGAGAAAAGTGGGCTGAAAAATGGCTCCTGAAGCGGAGAGAGGTGTTGGTTGGCAGGTCCAGAGCTAGGGTCTCCCTGCCTCATTCGTCGTTTTCATGACTTCCCAGGGAGTCAACAAGTAGTTTTTTCAATCTTAGTAAATCTTAAAATCATAAGAGAGTTGGGGAGATGGCTCAGTAGAATATGCGCTTGCCTGGCAAGTGCAAGGTCCTGAGTTTAATCCCTGGTACCATAAATAAATAAGTAAATAAATAAATCAATAAGAAGTTCACAAGAGTTTAAAAAATATCATCAGAGTAAACACTCCCATTTAAAATATGTAGATGTAGAAAATCATTTGTGAAGGAATGATTTCACTGGCTGGCCTTGTGCTAGCCTCTGTTCTGGACTGGTGAGAAGGTCCCATGAGAGAGGATGCACAATAAAATTATATTATCATATTTTAACAATATATGTCCTATTAATTTTATTTTTTAATTAAGGACATTGAATATTTTTCCTTTTTCTTTTTTTTTTAATATTATGACTGGCTCAGCCTGCCCTGGGGGTGGGCCTGGTGTAGCATGTGGTGCTGGGGATCGAACCACAGTCCCTGCAGTTGCCTAAGTTTTCCTCTTCTTCTTTTTTTGTGGGACTGGGGCTCAAACTCACCACCTTGGCCTTGCCAGGCAGGGCCCTTGTGCCACGGAGCTATCTCCCTAGCCCCTGTCTAAGCTTCCCTATGCAGACACTTTAGATTGCTGAGCCATCTTGCCAGCCCTAAGGATGTTGAATTTTATTAACTATAAATAAATGATTGTGCCAACCAGGGATCAGCCAGTCAAGCAGCAGCTACTCCGTGTAACCAGGATACAAAGAACTTATTGCTTGAGCAGTGGCACCAGACCTGTCTTGTCGCATAGCACTATTCTTGCCACAGGGATGCTTGGTGTGTACTTAACAAGTGTGTGAATGAGGCTGTAAATAAATAGTTGTGTAAGTCCACACTGGGTTTGGGTAACTTTGATTTGAGGGACACTCAGATTCTGGTGTGAGCAGATTTTCTGGATAAGCTGTAAGTTGTGAAGAGTCTGGTGCCTGCAGCAGAGAATGGCCAGCCATCAAGTGTGGTGGAGCCTGAGGCATGCCATCATTGAAGATCTTGCCATCGAGAATAAGACTAGCTTACTGAACCGCCTCTGTGGGCCAGCTGTGGAACTAAACCTTCCTGACCCTTTTCAACCCTTCCTACTCAATGTGGGAGGTGTGTGTTTTTATCCCCATGTTATAGTTCAGCTCAGAAAGTATAGATAGCAGTCGCTCAAGGTTGCGTAACAGTATGTGGCAGACCTTAGATTTCAGGTCTTTTTTGTGCTCATAATGGACACACTTAACTGCCTGGAATTTAAGTCAGCCAAAGATGGGGGCCAGGAGTTGGCATGGTGGTGACCAGCAGCAAGCATCCCCGTTGCATACTGCTGGGGAAGAGGAAAGGGTCGTTTGGAGCCAGCAGCTTCCAGCTTCTTCCTGGGGGGCATCTGGAGTTTGGGGAGACCTGGGAAGAATGTGCTCAAAGGGAAACCTGGGAAGAAGCAGCTCTTCACCTGAAAAACGTCCACTTTGCCTCAGTGGTAAATTCTTTCGCTGAAAAAGAGAATTATCATTATGCCATTATACTAATGAAAGGAGAAGTAGATATGACTCATGATTCAGAGCCAAAGAATGTTGAACTTGAGAAAAATGAAAGTTGGGAGTGGCTTCCATGGGAAGAATTCCCCCCACTGGACCAGCTTTTCTGGGCACTGCGTAGTTTAAAGGAGCAAGGCTACAATTCATTTAGAGAAGATCTGAACCATCTGGTAGGATACAAAGGAAATCATCTCTACATGACCAAGAAGATTCTTTGATTAAAAAAAAAAGAATAGACAAAAATAAGGTCAAAGTTAGAGAAAAAATTATCTACATTTCAGAACAACATTTTATTGAAGAAGTTCAATGTGATTTCCAGTTTATTTGTATTCTGTTAGCATACCCACCATATCAGAAAAAATCATTCTGGAATACGTCATTGAGTTATATTTCAGGCATAAAATATATAATAAATAGAGATACTGTGGTTGAAAAAAAACCCAACAAAGATGGGGCCCAAAGATAGTACCAGATGAGGGGCTGGCACATGGGACTATGAATTTAGAAAATGAATGTAAGGTATTGAGTGCAGGACAGGAAAGTGGGATTCTTGGATCTTTTAGTCTAGGGTCTCCTTAGGATTCCAGAGCTGGAAACTGTGTTGGACTGAGACACATAGAACCCTGAAGAGGTTGAGCGCCAGTCAGGTTGGCAGTGAGCACGAGGAAAGCAGAATAGTGGCTGGGGACCCAGTGACTGCACTGAGAGACGGGAAACACCATCATTAGGGGCGAGAGTACAGCACTCTTGGTTCAGCTGCAGGGAAAGTTGGGGTTACAGTTGAAATGCTGACATGTGAGGTAGGGCATGCAGCAGAGGTGGAGGTAGAATAAATTAGGATTGACTCCATCAGGGGACTTGTTGATGAGAGGCCAGCCCTTTTCTTTTATTTGGGAACCATAGTATCCCAGGATATGGAACTGAACTGGAAGGAATCAAGTTGCATCTGTCACCAGTAGTGAAAGTTGTGACTTAGAGGGGAGTAGAGGATTCTGCGTTCTTCTGATCTCAAGAAGTAAACACAGCTAAGGAAGAGAATCCTAAGTTTATTTGTTGTCAACATTTGTGTTGTATATTGTAAACCTCCTTTAATAATAGTAAAGATGATAAATACTTACTATGCTGCTCACACGGGTCAGGAACAGTGTATACCACTTTGCTTGCATCGAATTTAATCCTTATTACAGTTCTGGGTGGTGTTGTCATTGTCCCCTTTTTCTAAATAAAAGCTGAATAATTTGTGTAAGCAGGTGCAGGGCCAGGGTCATATGAACCAGACCTGCTGCACAAGGGGTTAAAATTTTATAATTTTTCCTATTCTTGTAGATAAGTAGATATTATGAGACCATACACCCAGGGAACATGATCGACTGTCCCATGATCGATAAACCACCGACTGATAGGAATAAGGCATGGTCTCCAGAGCTAGCATCTGTTCTGATGGGTGGTTGTGCTTCAATCCTTGCTGGGAGTGGCTGAAGCTAGAAGTTGGTCATATGTGTGAGAGAGCAGGACAAGGCTACAGTGCCTAAAGCAGTCTATCTACCCCAGACTGAAGCAAAAGCATCTTGCTTGGACAATTTCAGTCATTAGTTGATAGGTAACCTTATGTCTCATGATGCTAACTTTGCAAAGGTATAACTAAACATCCCTAACTGCTGTTGTCAGGTCCTTTGCCTGTCAGGTAGAGGGACTTCCGCCTGACCCTGCTCATGTCTCTTGTCTGTCTGTTCCTCCCCACACTGCCATTTCTCCTTGGGGTACACCAAAAGACCAAAGAGTCCCTGTGATCCTTGCAACTTCCCAGACTTCAGCTCAGAAGCTTTTCCCTGCCATTTCTTTACCCCTGGTAGGTCCACAGAAAGCCACATTACAACCCATTGCAGCTCCCACAGCATCAATGCAACCTTCCCCTCACAGTTTTGAGGGTTTACCTTTTGTCTTAAGTGGACTGATTAAATCTCACCTATATTTCCTGATGTGGCTTTTTCTGGGACAGATGATAAGATAGTGGAGTGCAGGTAAAAAACATGAAGAGCTTTGAGGTATGAGAAGTGATAAACTTTAGTGTGTGTTGGGCTGGGCAGGATGGCTCAGTGGTCTAAAGCACCTGCTTAGGAAAGCTTGGGTGGCTGCAGGGATGGCGGTTTGATCCCCAGCACCACATGCTGTGCCAGCCCTGCCCTCAGGGCAGGCTGAGCCAGCCATAAAAATAAATAAATAAACAAACAAACAAAAGAAAAAAAAACTTTAGTGTGTGTTTATAGAATTTTTTTTTTTAAGTTGGGCGTGGTGGCACATGCCTGTAATCCCAGCACTTGGGAGGCTGAGGCAGGAGGATCAGTGTGAGTTCAAGACCAGCCTGGGATACGAAAGTGAGCTCAAGGCCAGCCTGAACTGCATAGTGAGACCCTGTCTCAAAAAGACAAAAACAAAACAAAACAAAACAAAACAAAAAAACCCCAAAAAAACCCAATACAACTGTTGCTGCAGTTCTGATGTCCTGAATTGATTAGAATTGTTTACCTTTCATAGTCATTTTGGCTTTGGGAGAGTCAGAAGTCACCCCATATCAGATCCAGTGAGGGAGGCAGATGAGGACACTCCATTGTGCTTTTACAGGCCTGCCTTCCCTCAAATGATACTTGGTAGCAGCGCTTACTGTAGCTTTTAGTCATGCCTTATAAAGAGACCATCATGAAAGTAGTCTTCCGGAACTGCTTCAGGAGGTGGCAAGAATGGTGGGATGTCTGTGAGGGATGTGTCTGAAGTGAGGCAGAGCCATGGCAACGTGCATATGGTAGTGGAACAAATTTCTCTACATTTAAACATTCACCGTCTGTTCTGATTGTCCCCTGTGTTTCAGCTCAGGTGGATAGGAAGAGTTGGCTACCTGAAGATAGCTGACTTGAATTCAATTGTTGGTTCTATCAGCCATCATCTGCGTGACCTCGAATAGCCTATGAAGCTAACTTGGGTCTCTTCATTTGTAAAACAGGTCAATGACATCTACCCTCCTTGATTTCTACCATCCATATAAGTCTTTAAAAAACAAAAACAAAAACAAAAACCAGGAATTGAATAAATAGAATGGACACAGTCTACTACACATGATGCAGTTGTCTAGTCCTGAGAGGGCTTGAAAAATTGACGGAGCAAACTATTTATAGTTTCTAAGACAGAATCCACACCAAATACTGCATTGTCCTCTGCTCTAAAGAGCAGTTGCGCTTTTCTGTCTTATTTGCTGTGATGGGTTTGTTTATTGGAGCCTTTCTTTTAGAACTGTCTAGAACTTTTCCAATTTACGGGATTCTGAAATGACATTTCCAAAACTAGCTGAAGACTTTTCTCTACTATCCCCAGCCTCACCTCACCATCCCCAGGAAAACACACCCAGGCTTCATTATACTTACTGAGATAGACTCAAATAAATTCTACTGTAGATAAACAGCCTGAAAAATAGTCATGGGTGAGCAGGCTGCTTCTAACTACGCTCTTTAAAGGGCAGGCTCTTTAAGGGGGAAAAAAAATCAAGCAGGGAATGGATTTGGAGATAATTTGTGTGCTGCAGGTGTGGCCTGATAAGACATAAAAAGCCCCATTTATTATTGTAGGAATGCAATATACCCCTCATCATGGCAAATGACATAAGCAAAACCATTTATTACAGCCAGAAATATCATTAAAGGTATTTTTCAGGAGTGAAAGCTCATAGATATTAAAATAATAATATAGAAAGATTTGTCAAGTACTTGTTATGTACACCATCTCTTTAGTGCTATGGTAGGTGACAGGCGTTACTGTTTCTATTTTACAGATGAAGAAATTGACGCCCAAGAAGTTTATTAGTTGATCTCAGTTTCCATAGCTGGGAGCTGGAAGAGCAGTTCTCAATCCTAGGGACATTTGGAAATGTTTGGAGACATTTATGATTGTCACAACATGAGCATGGTGGTGGACTCTTGTGGAATCTAGTGGGTAGAGGCCAGGAATGATAATGTCTCCTGTATCAAGGGGCCATCTGGCCCAAAATGTTAACAATGAGAAACCCTTAGGTAGATGGAGTGGCAGTGGACTGGATTCTGTTTCTCAGTTCCTTGCTTATTTTTTGACAAGTTTCATAAGGTTGCAGTGCAGCAGGGTTGCTATTACTGGTTCTGTTTCTCCAGGCCTGTGCTGCCCTCGTGGTACCTGCTCATTTCAGGAGGCGTTGTTTTGTCATTCCCATGAGTTTCTGCAGAACAGGATGTTGACTATCATGAAGATCACTTCTGGGTGTCACCCGAGGCAGTAGGACAGCGTCTAGCATGCCAATGACAGAGGGAAGAGTCTCTGCAGAGGAGTAAAGAAGGCACGTGGAGGAGGGAAATAGAGTGGGATTTTAAAAACATGTTCTTTTTTTGGCCTGCCCTAAAAACAACACAAGAATCTGTGTGTATAGTACTTTCTATTTTTTAATGCTTTTTTGTATTCCTTTACAAAAATGTATAAGGAGAAATTAAGTGCCTGGTTCTGCTCCAGCTCTTCTGTGTAACAGTGATAGAAACAGACTCTAGCTTCTTGGAGCTATGGATGAGGGACATAGATACAGATACTAAAGAAACAAGTAGGTTTTTTAATATACTAGAGAAACATGAATATTATATAAAAATAAAGTAGAGCAAAGGTCCTAGTTAGTGTGGGTGTGGATGTGTTGTGCTGCCTATGGGTGAGCAGGAGGGATCTGAGAGGTAAGATGATATTTTTTCTTAGGCATAAGGAATGACAAGGGGTCATCATGAAGATAACCAGGGAGAAGAGTTTCCAGGAGAGAGAACAGCAAAATCTCTGGGTTGGTGTTCAAAGAACACCAAGGATGTCATATGGCTGAAATGGAGAGAATGAAGGGTTGAGGGGGAAGAGGAGGAAGAGGAAGAGGAGGAGGAGGAAGAGGGGGAAGAGAAAGAGGAGGAAGAAGAGGAGGAAGAGGAAGAGGAGGAAGAGGGTGAGTAGGAAGAGGAGGAGGAAAAGGAAGAGGAGCCAAGGAATCCCAGTCCATGTCCTTGTAAACTAAGGGAGGACTTTGACTTTATTTTAGGATGAGGAGTTAATGAGGAACTTTGTGTAGAGAAGCAGCACCATTGGTCACAATTTTAAAAGACCAGTTTGGTAGCTACATTGAGAATAAAGTGGAAGAGGCCAAAGCTGAGCGCCAGGAGACCAGTTCCATGGCTACTGCAACAATCCAGCTAAGAAGCTATAGTGGTGGGCCCTAGAGAGGGAGCATTGAAGATAACCAAGTCGGTCGATGCTAAAGTGTGGATGGGCCAACATGGTTTGTTCTTTATGTAGGGCACAGAAAAAATCAGGGAGAAACATTTTGGCTTGAACAACTTCTGCATTTGAGATAGGAAATCTTGAGGAGGAGCAGGTTTTTGGCGAAGTACCAGGGGTTCCGCCCAAACATGTGAGTGTAAGGTGCCTAGCAGAGGCATTGAGTTATATTATATTGAATTATATCCTAGCGGGTAGCATATAACATACCCAGCACCATGCAGCATCTCTGTTTGGCCAAAGGCCAGTGTATAATCAGTGTGACCACTGTCGCAATGTGGTGCAACTGGGATGAAGTGACCTTTGGTTTCATCCTAATGGCCAATGGCCTTTTACTGATGGAGAGCTCAGAATATAAGTCAACATACCAAAGGAAAAAAAAAATTCCAATAGTATCAGTTCCTAAAAATAGGCGACCTCCTGATACAGCCCTGAAAGCTCAGGGTCACAGTCAGGACTACAGCAGAGCCCAAGTAACTCAGCATCACTTCTTTAAAGAACTCATTTCTGCACACATCTATAGAGCTCACCAAGACTAAAGCCTGGCTGTGCATTTTTGTGTTACAGTTTGGATTGTGAGTGTGCTCCAGAGATCCATAGGCTAAAGCCTTGGCCACCAGACTGCGGGGCTATTGAGAGGTACTAGAACCTTCGGGAAGCCTCATGAAAGGAGGTCCTTGGGGAAGGGTGTCCTGGAAGGGGACATGGGAACCCCTACACCGTCCTCTCTCCCTGCTTTCTGGCTGTCACGAGGCAAGGCCTCCTCCACCACACGGTCCTGCAGCCATGATACGTTGTGTTACCACAGACCCAGAGCAACTTGGCCAATGAAGCCTGGCCTGAAAAGCCCCTCTGGAGCTGTGCGTCAAAATAAACCTTTCTCCTTTAAGTTCTTTATCTCAAGTATTTTGTCACAGTGCTGAAAACTAACACGCTTTCTGGTGAAAAGTGTGCACTTAAATTTTGAATTTGGGTCTTCTCTAAGAATGTCTGTCCTTCCAGGAGGTCTGTGTAACTGAATCTCAGTCGTCATGGCTAAAGAATGTCAGTTCTTCCTTCTTTTTTTGCAATACTGTAGATGGGACTCTGGGCTTCACCTTAGCCAGGCAACTGCCCCACCTCTGAGCCACATCTCTACCCCAAACTCATCCTATTTTTTCCAACTTATAGTTGCTTTTTTTTTTTTTTTTTTTTTTTTTTTTTTTTTTTTTGTATTCTAGTACAGGGTCTACAGGGTCTCACTACACAGATTGGACTCAAAATGATCCGCCTGTGTTCAGCCTCCCAAGAGTGGGGAATACAGGTGCACACAAACACGTCCAGTCTCAGTCACCATCTCAGTGCGCTCCAGGGTTGGGGCCACATGGCAAACCAGGTATAGTTGCCTTTAATTTAAAATAAATATTGAACCAAAATGTCTACCTTAAGAGATGAAAAAAAAAAGTGCCGGCGAGATAGCTTGGTGATCTAAAGCATCTGCTTAGGCAAACTTAGGTAAGCACAGGGACTGTGATTCGATCCTTAGCACCACATGCCATGCCAGTCATGCCTGGGCACTGATCTGGCAAAAAGAAGGTGAGAGAAAGGGGGGAGAGAGAGAGAGAGAGAGAGAGAGAGAGAGGGAGAGAGACAGAAGAAAGAATAATTTAAGCTCTAATTCCTTGATCCATTGTTGATCTATTTCAAGGTTTTGGACCAAAAGATCATAAGTTTATTTATTTATTTTAGCAGCAGAGCCCCCCCCCCCCTTTTCAGTACAATTGATTGAACTTGGGATCTTGTACTTGCCAGGAAGATGGTTATGCTGTTGAGCTGTCTCCCCCTGACCCTTTTTTCTGTTGACACAGGATGTCATTATGCAGCTCACATTCATAGTGATTCTCCTGACTCAGCCTCCCCAGCCCTGGGAGTACAGGTGTGCACCACTGCTCCCAGATGCAGAGGCTAGCCCAGCTTTCCTGAGGCTCTGGGGCTAGGGTAGCATGCAGTATGGGGCACTGAACCTGGGTCCTTGTGATTGTCATGCAGGCAGGTGCTTAGAGCACCACTCTATCTCTCCAGCCCAGAATCACTTGTTAAACAGGCATTTATTGAATATCAGAATCCGAGTGGGTGCTTAGTCTCAGACGCCCGACCCCTCTGGTGAGGACCGACAGTGTGAGCTCCTCCTTCTGGAGGATTCTCTGGGAAAATGGGTGAGGCTCTAAGGACAACCGCTAATACAAAAGATCTTCTGGGAACACAAAACCCCCAGAGTGCGGCAGAGCATCTCACAGGTACATTTATTCATGACTCAGAATAGGCACAGCTCATGTAGCTATGCAGTGGTGTTCTGTGCTCCCTTCTAAATAGCTTGCTTAAATTTACAGGCAGACTGATGTTGGATCTCACGTGTGCTCGATAACTGGTTAATGACTGTGAGCCGGCACAGGACTGGAACCATTGAAGTCTTTGCCTCTTTAGTCAGCATTTCTGATTTTATAAGCAAGGAAGCTCATCGACGCCATTGCTACCTAAGTCTCCTGTGAACTTGGATGCAGTACGGTTTCATCGGGACCCAGAAGACACTTTTAATTAAGCTTCGAGCATTTTGGCGGGATCAAGCGCCTAGGCTTCACCAGCTGCCCTTACTCTGGAAGGTCGCCCAACGTCGCAGACTTAGAATGTGTTAACTTTGCTTTTGAGAAGAGGGACAAAACTGAGGTTCAGAGATAGAGAAAGATTTTCTTCTTTTGAAAAGTCTGAGGGCCAGCCAGATAGCTCAGTGGATTAAAGTGCCTACTTAGGCAGATGCAGAGGCCAGGGTTGGATCCCCAGCCTGCCAAGTCGGATGGCAATTGGGATGGTGTGGTGGTACATGCTTGTAGTTCCAGTGCTTGGGAAGCTGAAAATAGGAGAATCACTATGAGTCTGATCTGTGTAGTGAGACCCTATAGATCCTGCAGTAAACACATTAAAAGAAAAAAGTCTGGCACTTTTTTTTTTTTTTTTGGTGGGGCTGGAACGGAATATAGCACAGGGGATTGAACCCTGCTCCCACGCATCTGCCTAAGCTCGCCTAAGCAGGCACTTTAGAACTCTGAGCTGTCTCGCTCGCAGCCTCAGCCTCCAGAATTTCTGAAGAAAGGACTCAAAGAGGAGCCCCTGCTCCCAGGCTTGTAGTCTACTCTTCACCTTGAGCTTGGCCAGGACTCAGTAACAACGAAAACCCCTAGACAGGAGAGAGAATCCCGCTGGGTTGTGAGGATGACTGAAAATGGGTTTCTCAATTCACTGTAGAAGTTTAAAAGCTTTTCAGATCCATCTCTATAATAAAAGAATTTTAGCCTATGTTCTATTAATCTTTATGCCCACAATGGAAGGCCTTTTGCTTAATAATATCCCTTCAAATATTTGAGGACTATTCTTAAGTTTCCTCACAGACTCTTTTCCCAGAGAATAAATGATCTAAATTCCTTGAAGCTTTCCTCATAAATTCTTCTTCTTATTGTTTTATTAATCTTTATAACTTCCTATGAGCTTTCATTAGATTTTCAATCTTGCTTCCAAAATGTGAAGTTGAGGAAGGACAAAATGTGATGATACCAGCTCTATGGCTCAGTCATGGCTTAGATCTGGAATGGTCCCCCTGAAAGGCTCATGTGTTCAGAGGCAGGGCTTTGGGATGGTGACCGACATGAGGACTCTATGTAACCAGTGGATTAGTTCATTGTGGATTCAGAATTTGATGCCACTACTGGACAGCAGTGGAAACTTAAGAGATGAGACCTGGTTGGAGAGAGTGGGTGACTGTCATGTGACCAAGGGCTATATATATCTTGTCCTCGGCCCCTTCTCTCTCTCCCTTTCCCTTTTCTTCCCCTTCCTCTCTCCCTCTCTGCTTCTCCTCCCCTTCCTTTCTCTGCTCCCTTCCCCTCCCCCTCCTCCTCCCCCCTCTCCCTTTCTCTCTCTCTTCCTCTCTCCTCTCCTAGCTCTTCCTTCCCTGTCTCTCCCCTCCCTTCCCTCTCTCTCCTTCCTGTCTGGCACATGGTGAGCTGTTTCTCCTGTATTCCCTTCTCTCATGGTTTTTACCTTGCCAGAGACTTAAAAACAACTGACCGTGGACTAAACCCTCTGAAACCATGACCTAAATTAAAGCTTTCTTCCTTTATGCTGACGTTCTCAGGTGTTTTGTCACAGTGATAGACAGCTGACTAACATAGTCTAATACCCAGCTGTGAGACCTGTGGGGGCAGTGGCCATTTATTATTCAATTTTGGATTTCTAGATCAGGGGCTGGGAAAATGTTTTCCTAAGAAATAAGTAGTGATTATGCTGTTAGATTCTTCAAACCAAGAATCCATGTCCAGTCTTTCTTTCTTTCTTTCTTTCTTTCTTTCTTTCTTTCTTTCTTTCTTTCTTTCTTTCTTTCTCTCTCTCTTTCTTTCTTTCCTTCTTTCTCTCTTTCTTTCTTTCTTTCTTTCTTTCTTTCTTTCTTTCTTTCTGTCTCTTATTATGGCCAGCTCAGCCTGCCCTGGGGGTGGGACTGTCTCATCATATGGTGCTGGGGATTGAACTGTGGGCCCTGTGGTTGCCTAAGCTTTTCTTTTCTTTTCTTTTCTTTTCTTTTTTTGGTGGTACCAGGGATCAAACTTAGGACCTTGTGTTTGCCAGGCAAGCACTTACACCACTGAGCTATCTCCCTGGTCCCCTGCCTAAGCTTTTCTAAGCAGATGCTTTAGACTACTGAGCTATCTCATTGGCCCAGTGTCCAGTGTTTCTTGAGCAGCTATTTTCTCTAAAAGACTAACACTCTTTTTCATATTTTCTGTTTAAAAATATGTAACTCACTCAAGAACTATGCCAAGATAGGCCCTGTGGCTCATGGGCTGTAGTCTGTGTAACCCTTCCCTAGATTCTAAAGCAATACATGGTGCATATCGGCATCCAATGAAGGTAGCAGAGTGAAGGACTGCCTGCATCTCTGAAGATTATCTCATGGTTTCTGCCCTGCATAGTGTCGCTCAGGCCGTCCATGAAGTTACTGACTCAGTGAGTTTGTTCCCTGACATTTGCAGGTCTTTCTCTGCCACACACCCATGGTCATCACTCTGTGTGCTATTTATACTTGGGTAGTTTTATGGCTTCTCTTTTAATCTAAATTTCGGTAGGGGTTCTCTGCCAACCTTCACCCACTGGTGGCTTTGGGGCTCACTTTCCATTTAGCCAGGCTATTTTGAACTTCTGTCTTTCTAATGTGTTCACTGCACTAGTTAGAATTCACCTGTGAACTCTGACTGAACTCTGGTGACTGACAGAAGCGAGACGCCTGACCCAGAGTGGCTCCCTTGACCTTGAGCCCTTCCTCCGGCTCCTACCCGCCTTGTGGGGGTTGCAGAGTTCTCTAATGGGAAGGAATCAGCAAGGCTTACAGAGGAGGCTGGAACTAAGCACAACATTTTGAAAGTTCTTTCATTTTTGCTTTTTAAAATGTATTTAGTACAGGGTTTACAGGGTCTCACTATGGAAATCAGACTCATAGTCATTCTCTTGTTTTCAGCCTCCCAAGTGCTGGGATTACAGGCAATCACTACCACGCCCAGCCTCAGTTGCCATCTCAGCACGCCCCGGCGGGGGTGAGGGTGGGGGTGGGGGTAGGATGGGGGTAGGGGTGGGGGTGGGGCAGGGCTGAAGGTTCTTTTCTTCTTACTCCTTTAATCCTTGGGCCTAGGGTGAACCCTTGGCCAGTGCAGGGTTCTGGCTCCACAAGAAGGGCTGCCGCCATGAGCAGAATTTGGGTGACACACTTCACAGCCCCTCTCCTAGGGTCAACTGGGCAAGGCTGTTTTATAGAATGCCCAGAGACTGACCTTGTGAGCGCATCATCCTGGCCACCTGCTTTGTGCCATTCCTGACTTCAGTTGAGTGGATTTCTAGATCGGCAGATGCCTTTTTGTCTGAAGTCTCCCCTTTGTCTGAGGTGATCTTGTATGGGTACCTATTGTCTCTCTCCCCCAGGGGCCAGGGGCACCACCTCTAAGTGCTTTCTGGGTCAGCCGGAGCTAGGCCTTCCCAATCATCAGCATCCACCTCAGTGCGTAGAGCAGCCGCAAGTTTATTTATTTATTTATTTATAATGTATTTATTATTTTTTTTCAATTTTTTTATTGTTTAAATTTCACAATGGTTATATTACATATTTTCATCATCAGATCAGTTTAGATTAATACATATAGGTATATAAGATTGATCAAACACTTAAACATTAACCTTTCTAAATCCACATTACTTTTTTTTTTTCTTTTCCCCCTTCTTTTCTTTGAAAGTTGACATATTGCATATTGTCCTCACAATCATTCTACAGAGTACAGTGT
>PVJA010012299.1:0-7500 GCA_004027025.1 Myocastor coypus
GAGAAGAAAAAAAGAGAGAGAGAGAGAGAGAGAGAGAGAGAGAGAGAGAGAGAGAGAGAGAGAGAGAGAGAGAGATTGTTTGGTTGTTTGGTATGGGAATTGAACTCAGGACCTTACACTTGCCAGGTAGGTGCTGGTGCCACTTAGCTGTTTCCCCAGGTCATCTACATGGCAAGTCTTGGCCACCAACTCTTCATGGCCCAAGCCTTTATGTCTTAGGGCTGAGAGTGGGACAGATAGCAGCAGGTGACATCCACTAGGAACCAGTATTCTTGATTTGTGCAGCTATGATAATCGGGATTTGTGAATGGCAAATGTCAGTCTGTTGCAAGACCAACACTAGCTTGCATCTTGTGGATTCCGAGTTAAAAGTACAACAGAGAACACTGTCTGAAAGCTCCAACCCCAAGAGCTCTGGACACAGGACTCAGAGACATTTCTGTACCTGGCCTCCTGAACAGCCACCTCCTTCAGTCCTTTGAAGGCCATGTGGAGAACAGATCTGAGCTCACTGTGGGGTGACTCAAGCTCCTATCTCTGGAGTCAGAGAGAAGCCTACACTACCTGAAGCCAGCCCAGTGCTTGCAGCCCCAGACAGATGAGGAAGAGGGGAGGATGCTACCCTTCCTTCCAGGACATTACCACCCCCTGTAAACATAAGAAGCATGGCCTGCAGGTACCCTGCTACATTTGGTTTCCATTAAGTCCCCTGGGCCCCCGGTAGCTGTATGTATGTGTGTGTGTGCATGCGCACGTGTGCTCTGATTTTATTTTATTTTATTATATTGTATTTTATTTTTTTGCAGAACTGGGGATCGAACTTGGGACCTTGCACTTCCCAGGCAGGCCCTTGTACCCCTGAGCTATCTCTGTAGCACCTATGCTCTGGTTTTATGGAAGAGCTCTCAGGACCTTGGGAGTGTAAGTGTCCGCCAGGGTCATGTGGCTGCTGACATGGCAAGGCCAGAGAGACCAGTTGGGTGTAGCCTCATTCCCACTCAAATAAAACCCACTGTTTTTCACCAAGATCTCTTTCCTATCCCCACCACCACCCTACTGCAAACTTTAGATTCAGTGGATAGCTGAAACACAGGGAAAAGGGAAATGGACAGAGAGGTTTGTAGCCCCCTTATTCTCCTTGACTGGAGAGCAAGAATTCCCTAGAGCAGTAAGAAGAAGTATCTGTTTTTTCCAAGCAATCATCCACACACACTCAAACCCCCACATTCATTTTCCAAATTGTAAGTTCTTTTTACATAAGTACTTCCTGTAAAAGAGGGATAGCTTCACCTGTGGTGTAAAATATATACTTTCTAACATAAAACAAGTAGCTATTAATACCATAATAAGAGCACAGTAGTATATTAATTGATGGAAATGGTAGGGTGGAATATTCATAATCAGCAGCTGTCTTTTCTTTGAAAGAAACAAAGGATTAAGTTGGTAAGACAGTAATGGTATTGTTAGCAAGCTATTTCAATGATTTTCTCCACGGAAGAGCAGATGAAGGTGGAATTCCAGCTGGGAATATTAGACTACGCAGATCCCCACTCAAGGGTATTTGGCTCTGTTTAAACTACCGAGCCCTTCTTTGCCTTATGATCCAATTGTTTTATTATCGAAATCATTCCATGTTTCATTCTGCTACAGTAATAGCACAGTGTCTGTCTAGCAATCAATTATAGAGTCAGACAAACAATGGGTTTGTATTTGAGATACAAAGAAATATCTTATTAAAATGCAAACTTCCTCAGGTTCCCAAAATTAGAGTCTTATTTTAAAATGATTCCTGTGGGCTTACTACACAGGTTTGTGCTAATCATGCTAACAGAATCACTTTTCTGTCAGCTTGCAGAGAACTGTGGAGTTACCTGGTTCTTTAGGATTTTCCCATTCATCTTTTATCATCGTGTTCTCTTCTGGATAGATCTTACTGGCTCAACACCAAAAAGCATCCCACTGGTAGCATCATCACCCTGCATACAAAAGATAAAGTGAGATCTGAAGCAGACATGACCTTCCCACTAGCTTTTTCAGGATATATTCCGCTGTGATAATTGGCATGATAATAGTGAAAATAATAAGTTGTAGCTCTTTAATGACCACTTTCCTCTACACTGGCGTGAAGTGAAGCAGTTTGTACGATTTATCTTGAAGGTCCTTGTTGAAGCTTGCACTGGTAGGTCCAGTAATTCGGGGCGTTTTACTGATGAGAATAGAGGTTCTGGGAAATTAAATGGCCTTCCCAAAGAGCACAGCCAGCCTAGTGCTGGAGAGTGCCTCTCTGCCTGCATAGTTTTCACTCGTCCTTCCATGCAGAAGAATTTTCATTGTTTTCTCTCTGTCTTCTTGGATTCAATTCAGCGAGATTTATTGCTTTGTGTTTTGTGAGGCTCCAGCACATTTGCAGGGATCCTGAGATTAGCTGTGAGCAGCTTGGCCTCTGCAGGTGACTCTGTGGTTCTGCACAGACTGGAAGGAGAGTAGAAAGCCACCCTTCCTTCCAGATCACTGACATCCACCCATTTCCATAAGAAGTGCTATGTTCTGCTATTTTCCTTTTCAGTTGCAGTTGATAAGCTTCATCTTATGGGCTGGGCTCTGTGCTATGTGCCTGATGCCCCCTTCATCTCTCTCTCTCTCTCTCTCTCTCTCTCTCTCTCTATATATATATATATATATATATATATATATATATATATATACATATATATACATATATATACATATATATATACATATAGATAGATAGATATAGATATAGATATAGATAAATAATTGAGCCCAGGAAGGAGTTGATACCCTGAGATGAAGTTGAAAGAGAGTATTCCACTGCTCATCTGGTTGAGATGGGGACACACAAGTGATCCGTCACTCTTTGTCTGACTGAACAATAGTGTACTTCCTCCAAAATTAGGACCCAAAGCCAGGCATGGAGGTATGTATCTATAATTGCAGTACTTGTGGAGGCAGAAGCAAAAGGATCACAAATTTAAGCCCACCACCCTCCCAGCTACTGTGAATTAGTAAGATCCTACCTCAATATAACATGTACTTTTCCATGCTGGTAATGCAGCCCAGTGTGATGTCTGTGGATTCAATCTAGGCATGTAAAAATTAATTAAGGCCTAAGTATTGAAGATGGAACAGTCAGATATTCCTGCATTTTCATAATCTGGAAAGATTTTCTTCCCATGTCCTGCAAATGATGAGCACTTTGAGATGACCCCTGTCACTTTGCCTACCACATCAGTACCATCCTGACCGCCATGTTGATGTTCAAGTGTACTACAGCTCCTTATCTATCCAGCAGGTGTTCCCAGATCCCCTGAGGCAGGGTGGTGCTAAGAGAAGGTACCAAGTCAAGCCAAGGAGAATTGTCACCAGACAAAACTGTTACCATCCTTGAAAAATGAGAAAAAAAAAATGAGTTGTTAAAAAAAAACAAGCCATTATACCAATTTTAATGACTTCTTAAATAAACTATATTGTATCAAATTTTATACTCTTTCCTTTTGGATTATATCTTCTTATCTTTTCAGTGTTAAACTTCTTAAAAGTGGTAGAAAATGATGGTTTCTTTTTTCATTCCTCTCTCTCTCTCTCTCTCTCTCTCTCTCTCTCTCTCTCTCTCTCTCTCTCTCTCTCTCTCTCTTTGCCTCCTTTCATTTCTCCAATGTCCGCTGTGATCTCCTTTTCCTCTTAAAGGCTTTAATTGGTAAAATAAACAGTTGACAGTTCTCTGTCAGCCTGGTCGCCTTGTTCCTTTCTACTTCTCTGGGACTCTGAACTCTGGCAGTCTAGGAATGTCTGAAGTGTGTGTATCCTGTGTGTCTGCTGTCTCTTGATGATACCGGATATGTCGTTGTTCTGTGGTTGTTTTGAAATGTTAGCCTGGTCTCTCCAGTCTACTGCTGCTTTGTCTTCCTCCAGGTGTGTCCCACTAGGGCAGACTCCCTAAGTAATGAATACCTAGTGACTTGGCCTCTTAGGCCCTTCATCCCACTCCTGGCAGCCCCCCATGCAGCAGGTGCAGGGCACAAAGCGAAGGCTCACCTGGAGACTGCCCTCCCTTTCCTGTGCTCAGTGGGAGGACCCAGGCCACTCCACATGGACGTGTTCTTTTGTTCCCTTCCCTTGGCTACAGTAAAAATGATAGCCATTTCTGCTTTTTACCTACTTGCAGAGGCAGAGGTGCCCACTCAGTGCCCATCGTCACCAACCAAGCTTATCACCCACCAAAGTCTTTCCAGTCAGCTCTGCCCACAATCACAGCTCTGACCACTATGCCAGGAGGCCTGCTTCTGACCACAGCCATCCCCAAAGCCACAGGCCACTGCTTTCTTGAAGGGGCTGTGGGGCTTCTTGGGAGGAAGGCATGCTTGGGTGGGTTTCTGTTCTTTGCACTACTACCTGTGGCCTCTCATAGCGAAGCTCAGCTCCCCCTGGGTGGGGAAGGCCCAGGCCTCTGCCCATTCCTAAGGTGCAGTGGCCTTGCCCTGAGTGGGCAGCCCTAGTTTGCTTTAGCAGAATGCCTGCTGCTTAGGAAGCATATTCCATTCAGCTGAGAGGCTTGTTCCCACAAATTAAGGATACTGTTCCCAGTACACTTGGAATTTATGGCCATGAAAGTACTAGTCCACAGCTAATCATCATGGCTTCTCAAACAAAGCCCAGAATTCACTGCTGAATGATTATTAAAACTTAATGTAATTAACACAAACCAGATCATTCTTTTCCAGCCAAACTGCCTCTTCATTGTAATCTCCTCTTTTACATTACATGCAGTCACTAAAAAAGTAGAGTGCTTTTAAGATTTTGTGTACATTTAAAAATCACTTCTCGGGGCCAGGGAGATGGCTCAGGGGCACAAGTGCCTGCTTGGCAAGTGCAAGGTCCTGAGTTTGATCTCCGGTTCTGCAAAAATACATACATACATACATACATACATACATAAATAAATAAAATAAAAATCACTTCTCATTTACATATATTGTGCTAGTAGCCAAATATTGTTTTAATCTTTTATTTACTTATGCATTTATTTATTTGGTATAGGGTCTCACCTACTTAGCTTGGACTCGTAGTGACCCTCTGGTCTCAGCCTCTCCAGAGTTGGGTTTACAGGCATGCCCACCACATCCAGACTCATTGGGTGGCTCAGCTCATCGTGTGGTACTGGGGATCGAACTCAGGTCCTTGTGATTACAAGCAGGCACTTAGACCACCAAGCAATCTCCCCAGGCCTGCAAGTGCAATTTAATAGTTACTTCGAATTTCCTCTTTCTCTCTTATGAGAAGTTTGAATATGGGGCATTATCAAAAAGAAGACAAAAGAGACGCTATACATTAGGATGCTGCTCCTCAGGGGATTTCTCTTGCCCTTTCCTCTGAGCCTTGCAGAACAGAAGCAAAGCCTATGACCTCTTAGTTGACAGGCAAGAAATGTACAAGACCTAAGGGGAGCAAAGACTGTCCTTGCACATCAGCAAGAAGAGTGTCTGAGTGGATCCCTGGAGGAAGGGAGCGGCCCAGCCAGGAGTGAAGGGCGCTTCCAGGAATCACATTTTGTTGTTGTTGTTGTTGTTGTTTTTATTTTGGTGGCACCAGGGGTTGAACTCAGGACCTTACACTTGCGAGGAATCACATGTTTTGTTTTTGTGTTTTAAATAGAGGATGCTATTATCATTCAGAAAGCCCCAGGATATTCTGGGGGGGGGGGAAATCTTGGCAAAAATCAATAGCCCACCTGTTGCAGATAAGTGAGTTGGCAGCGCAGTGTGTAGTGGACCACCTGAGCGCTGGCGAAGAGGAGGGGTTATGGGTGGTAAGGGCAGTCAGAAAGGGCCTTTCTGTGCCCACAGCAGTGTGTGGTGCTTCTGAGCAGGACTGGTGGGCAGACTGTTTATGTTTTGTCTGCCTGCCCACAGCCAGGGGAGCTGAATAGAATCCCCTCTTCTGCAAACAATCCAGACATGGCAAGTAGGCAGCATTGGAGCAGCAGTAACACATGGGTGACACAGATTGGCGAAAAGTTCCATTTACTGGCCAGCTAAAATGTAAAGCAGTGAGCACTTAGGAAAATATGAACTATTTATCATAAAACATAGGTAGCCTTAAGCTAGAATAACTGATATTAAAAATATAAACAATGTAATGAAACACTCAACATTTACCTACTTTTCCTTGCTGTTTCTTCTCAAGAAACAAAAGCAGCTTTATCTCTGCTTATATCTGTGGCTTTGGGTAACTGCTGAAAATGTTTTGGTTGGTGATAAGAGCTGGAATCTAGCAAGGGCTCACACCTGCAGCCAGTGGAAGGGCCCTGGAGTGTGAACTCTTGTCTTGAACCAGGAGAAATCTTGTAATAGATACCTTTCCAGGAATTTACCCTTTTCTTAGCTGTCTGCATACAAGAAGGATAGAGGGGCCTTGTAGAGAGAAACAAGAGGAGAGTTAGTGTGTGTGTGCTGTGCCCAGGGCACCCTGTGTCCTTCCTTAATCTCCACCTCTTCACTGCCAGGTGTGTCTTTATCAGAATCGGCCTGATTTGCCCTTGAGGCTATGGCAGGCACATGGCATGGCTATAGGTACAGGAGCTGGTAAGAAACCCATGTGAGATTTACATGCGTGTCACTGGCTCTCAATTTTAGAAAGGGAATGGCAAAGTCCAAATCTGCAGTAGATGATTAAATAACAAAACAATAAGCAAACAAACAAACAAACAAACAAATGTGATATCACCAGTCAACTGCGGCTCACCTCCTGTTATTAGATCCTCATCCAATTTAGTGAGGGGTGATGGAATCCACTCAGTGTATTCCAGGCTTCTGCCAGTATTCAGAGTATCCAGAATGTGCAGCGGTGCTACCATGACCCTGCCACAGGCTCTCTCTCTCTCAAAAATGAAAGCTGAAAATGCCAAGGCGCAGGAGATGAACTGAGAAAAGGACTGCAGAAGTACTCTGCACCTAGATGTTGATGTATTCTGCAGGTATAGCTCAAAAGACTCCCCCTGCACTACTGGAGAATTATCGGGGTTATTCTGTCTCCTTTTAAAGCCCTTAGCATTTATAGAGCCAGGTTGCAAATCCATTTGAATCCCCCCAATTCCCCTGCTAAATCACTCTGTAACCTTACCCACGCTCTTGCCCTGGGCAAGTCAGCTGCTGTCCTATTGCCTTTCCAACCTTGCACGTCTGCTAGGGTGTGTGTCCTTTTCAGGGGAGGAATGAGTTTTCCCTGCTCTCTGGACATTCAAGGACTTCTCTGTGCAGAATCCCCAGAAAGAGTTAAATTAGGGAAGTTCATCAGACTTCTGCATACCCATCCTGTGGAAGGGTCAGGTGCCGGGTCACGAGCCCCTTCCATCTTCCTGTCAGTTACTATCCACCCTCGGTTTCAAAGGGAGCAGGCATTACTGATGTGGCAGGACCTTTATAGTTTCCAGCTGCTCATTTGGAAGACTCCAGTCCCAGGACAAGCAAGGCAGGGGTCACC
>PVJA010012299.1:12500-52391 GCA_004027025.1 Myocastor coypus
ACTGGGGAGGCTAGATCACTATGAGTCTGAGCTGTGTAGTGAGACCCTGTAACAATCAAATATATTAAATGCACATGCCTGTGTGTGTACCACACACACATGCACGCATGCACACAGACACACACAGCAAAAAAGAAAAAAAAGGAATGTTCATACTTAATAGGATGAATAAGTTAGCTCTAGACAAGTTTTGCTACCCATTGGCTATTGAATTGGGATTGTGTGTGTGTGTGTGTGTGTGTGTGTTGTAAGCCTTTTGGATTTCATAACATCTTCTCCAGCTTTGATGTTGTAGTTAGACAGACCACATAGCAGAGGGACTGAGTAGAAGGAGGTGTGTGGATACTTTGTGGTTACTAGTATAGCCACGCTCATCCTCAGCACACTTTTGCTTTGAGGCCAAATTACTGTCTCTCAAGCTGGGGCCCTGAGGCAGCCCCTGTGCCTTAAGGAGCATGAGCCCCTTGCCTGTGTTGAGTGTCCAAGTGGGCTGGCTTCTGTGTCACTCCTGAAGCTGACCCTGGGGAATGTATCTGCACCTGGTGATGCCTGTCTCTTAGTTTCAAGGAATCATGTGAGAACAAAGGCACATGATGCACTGGCAGCTGTCACCCCATAGTCCAGTCCCAGAGACTCACTGGCACTGAAGGCTCCATGAAGTAGCAGGTAGGGTAGGGTACCAATAGCAGGCTCTGTCTGCCCTGAAGTGTTTATGTGCGTCCCAGGAATATTGACATAAAAGTCTCTTACATGCATTCTTACATTGTTCTTTTCTATAGCCCTTTGTGATGTTTAATCAGCCAGAACATATTTAATAATCCTTTGCTCTGGGCTGAGTGTTACCCACAGTTCCCGCCCCAATCTTGTTGGAAGATAAGGTCAACACATTCAGTGTGGGAATAGAAAGCATCTTTGGAGTCTGAGAAGTCTCTCATGTGATCGCAAGGCACTAATCCCATTTGCGAAGTCTCCACCCTTGTGAACTAATTGTCTCCCCAAAGCCCTGATCCTGATATCGCTCACACACACACACACACACACACACACACACACACACCCCTTGGGAAAGGGGCAGAGATTTCATGGATTCTAGGGAGAGCAGATACTCAGGCCATAATAATGTTTTGTAAATTTCATTTTGTTTTAGTAAGTATCAAATGTAAGACAATGGACATGCTCTGAGAACAGATAGATCTGCCTCGATAATATGGGCAACCTTCTCAAACTTTTTAATTTATGCACAGCCAGGTAACTGGTCAGTGCACTGTGGCCAGTTCTTTATATCAAGAAGAACTGCTTACTCACCCCTATGGCTTCATTCATTACTTCACCAATTACTTCACTGTGAGCTTAGGGGGGTGTTTTGGTTACCCCTTTGGGGGTTGGTGGACAACACTTGTGGGTGTGAGGAGCAGGGTCATGGAGGCCTGCCTTGGGGTCTGTGCTTGCTCTCTGGCTCTTCTGTTGGCACTGTCACCTTGCTCTCTTCCCAGCCACCGTGCCCTCAGCAGCTTTGCCCTCCATGCCCATCCACTGCAATGTCTCCCTTAAAGCTAGACAGTTGCAGACTGAAGCTATGAGCAAATTAATCCTGCCCACCTCTCCTCCTTTGTGTGTCACCAAGAACAAAGCCACTATATGCTTATACAGGGTGAAAACAGCTGCTGTGCATGAGCAGCCCCTTTGAGTGGCACCAGTGGCTTCCCTGTATCCTGTCATTGTGTCCTGAAGGGGGCTGTTGAGAGACTCCATGATGTTTTCTGTTCCCAAGGTAAATGTGCAGCCTCTGCCATGCACTGTTCTTTGATGGCACTAGTTTGTCCCACCATGGAACCCCTGTAGTGCCCAACCCTGTTCAGTCCTGGGAACACACTGTGGATGCCAGCCTTTCTCAGCTATCATAAATCTTGTGTCCATCCTCTAGTTCAGCACAGTGCCTGGCACCAAGAATCAGGGGCTCTGTTTCAGTGGTGGACTGGGGCTGTCCACTTCCATTTGCACCTTCCTGATATCAGAACATTCATCGACCTTCCAGTGATACTTTGCTCTTCTTTCTAATTTCACTTTATCACCATCGTATCAAAACTATCAGCAGTAGCCGGGTGTGGTGGCTCAAGCCTGTAATCCCAGCACTAGGGAGGCTGAGGCAGGAGGATTGGTGGGAGTTCGAGACCAGCCTGGGCTACAAAACTGAGCTCAAGGCCAGCTTCAACTGCATAGCGAGACCCTGTCTCAAAAAGACAAAAAAAAAAAAAAAAAACTGTCAGCAGTGTTTACTGAGTCAGGCTTGTGTTCGGTGGTAGTCATGCATTTTGGAGTTAAATTTTCCAGTAAGCCTGTGCTTTTGTGACTGCCCACATTTCACCTATGAGCAAAGGGAGTCTTGGAGGTGTGACGTGTATCTGCACCTCACTTAGTAGACATGAATCTTCTTCAGCTTGGGCTGCCATGGTGGAAATGACAGAAATATGTATTCTCACAGCTTGGGACTCTCAGAGCCAAGTGATGTTGTCTGCTGAGGTGATTTCTCCTGAGGCTTCTCTGCTTGACTTGATGGCTGTGTTCACAGAGTCCCCCCATTGCTGACCCCGGTGTATCCTGACCTTATCTTCTTTTCTTCTTGGGACTCTAGTCAGGTGGCATCAGGGTCTACCCTGTGCAGTCCAGTATTCCTTAATTGCTTCATGGAAGACCCTGCCTCCTAATGTGCTCACATTATATAGTCCTGAGTGTTAGGACATGAGCAGATGAAGTTTAAAGAGCAGCTCAGGGATCCCCAAGACCTCTGCTCTCCCCAGATCAGTGTGCTCTCCAGGAAGCAGAGCCAGAATCACTTGAGTCCTTGGAATGTGCAGAGTGATTCACGAGAGAGCCTCTCTGCCTCCACTCTGTCACAAATGGGCTGGAGTAGAGGAGGCATGCAGTGGCAGTGCTGGGATATGCAGCACACAGTGACCTCATTCTTTACTCTAATACCTTGGCTATGTCCAGCCTAGAACTCCTTTGAGTAAGAGGCCTGAGCTAAGCCACGGCCTGATATTGTGGCAGGAACAAAAGGTAACGTCCCCTCAGACCCTGATTTACTATGACATTGCACACCAAAGAACTGGAGTAGCTGACACCCACAAGAGACACAGGACAATGCCAGCACCCCAGCAGTAGCCTGCTCATGTCTGCCGTCAGCAGTTACAGAACTTCTGATCTCAGTGTGGTGGTTCAGTTTGTCCGTATGAAAGCAAAGAGAGGCAGCACTTCCAATAACAGAAAGAAAGAAAAGAATAGAAAAGAAAAGAAGGAAGGAGAGAAAGAAGAAAGGAAAGAAAGGAAAGAAAGAAAAGAAAACAGTACTCATAGGCCTTACCTTCTTCTGGTTTCCTTTTGTCCCCTTCTCTTCCCTGTGATCCTGTGACAGAAAAGGCAGGTGAACTGGTAGCCTGAGCTTCCTCTTAGCAAATGGAGGAATCTCCAGTTAATCTCAAGTGCAGTACCTAGACAGTGTTCCATATGCAGCTTACCAGTATGGATCCTTATTAGCTAGAGATAGAGGTAAATAATAAGGATCATTATGCCTTTTGCTTTCTGGAATGAGTAACCATAGACAATGGCCAGGACCATAGTATTATGGTTTATGTCTAGTTGTCCCCCCAAAACCTCATGTAGTCATTGGGCAGGGACTTCTATAGATTGAGATTTGACTCATGAGTCACTGGGATTATGTGTTTTAGTACTGATGGGATTATCGGCCTGAGTAGGACTGGGACTATGGGTGTGTTCTAGTGTGGATATCCTAAGGCAGAGAGCCTGATTGGAATATAAAGAGAGACAGAGAGACTAGAGCTGTTGCTCTCTGCTGCCTTGTTTGGTTGGCTACCTCTGCCACCATTTTGTTGCTGTTCCACCACCATGAACTAGATGCTCTCTGCCCTATTCCACTCAGCCTTGCGCCAGCTGAATATGAACTGAAACCTCCACGAACTGTGAGCTAAATAAACCTTTCCTTCCTTCATTTTGAATGTCCGGTGTTTGTCCCAGCAACGAGTACAAAGTAACTAAGAAACGTAGGATGGTTGAGGGATGATCAGCTCGGAGGAATACATGTGGCACTGCTGACGGGGACTGGTGCAGAGGCCACTCTTGTCTGAATGGGGACTCCAGCCCATCAGGAGTGGTGGCTTACCTAGGCTCTCCAGCCTTTTCATAGAACTTATCACATCAACTGGAAGGCACCAGGGAGCTCAGGATGGTCAGCGCCCAGGCTTTGTTGCTGAAAAGGCAAAAGCAGCCACGCTGACAAAGATGTCTTTGTCAGATATCCTGACCAAACCGTACAGCAGACATTGGGCAGTAAAAGACATGTCCCCCTCACCTGATCCCACATTCCTTTCTCCCACCAAGTTTGAATTGAACATTGTATTTTAATATTTATCAGTCTATTTCCTGATTCTCTATGCGCTCATATTGCACAAGAATTGATTTTCAAGAAATATGCTTGGGACGTTTTTTTGGGACACAGGTGTTGGCAAAATGCATATTTGTATAGAAATAATCTTTAGTGAGCTCCATTTTCTCAAGTTTGTCAAATTTATAAATGTCACCACTATAAAGTTGTATTTTTGGATATGGATTTCCTCCTCAGTTTATTTCTTCTTTCATTTGTCATGTTGGGATCACCATGCACTGCAATTATTTGGTTGGTATTTTGTTTCCAAGCAGTTTATTTTCTGAGATTGTAATTGGGGAGATGAAAGTATCTCCTTGTATTTTATCTACTTATTTACTTATTTTACATTGTAATTTCAAATTAAAATAATCCCATTCACAGACCAGGTGAGGGCACCTCTTGTTGGATGCACGCTGGGCAGTAGTAGCCTTTTACATCCTGTCTTTTCTCTTCCCTCCACAATCCACAATGTATTTCTGAAGACACTGGGTTTTAATAGGCAAACTAGAGTGCACAAATCAGGTGTGTTGAGCTCACACTCATGACAATGCCGGGGATTGGCAAAACGTCACAGTTCATGGGCAGAGCCTGGCTGCCATGCAGAGCAGAGGCTCCCAGCCTGGGCCTGTCCTCTAGGATTACTGACCTTACTGTGCGCTCTGGCCTCCGCTGCTGTGCATTTCCTTCCAGCCCATGCTCTCAGTCCTCTCTCCTGGGGCCAGTCCCCTCCCTCCTCCCTGGTCTCCTAGTGCTTATTTCCTCCGCTTCACCCTTCTACCTGTTGACTGGCTCCTCTTTCCTTCCCGGGTTTTCTTCAGCCCACACGTGTTCCCCTGGTTTCCGGAAGCCTCAGTGCCTAGTGTTTACTGACCAACGTATAGAATGGAATCACTCATTCATTTCTTATATCCTGTCCTGTTCTGATCTTTCAGACAATACATGTTTGTCTTTGAACATTTCGGGGCATCTCTCAATGTTCCGGGATGTTCCTGTCCTCCAAGCTCGTTCTGGTACTACTTGAAGTGGGCTTTTGGTTGCCTGGTTGTTCACTGGTGAATGCTACCTCTACAGTTTGAACACTGTTGTATTTTATTATGTAACATTCAGCTAGGTGGTTCTAGGAGCAAACTCTCAGGTGAAAGGAAGACTACTGTATGTATTTTGTATGTACCTAAGTCTTAATTCTTCTCCTGAATGATTCTTTCTTTTTTTTTTTTTTCGGTCTTTTTGAGACAGGGTCTCATGGTGCTGTTCAGGCTGGCCTGGAGCTCACTTTTGTAGCCCAGGCTGTTCTCGAACTCACACTGATCCTCCTGCCTCAGCCTCCCAAGTGCTGGAATTATAGGTGTGTGCCACCAGGCCCAACTCTGAATGGTTCCTTTTAAGTATTTGGTGCAGGATCTATAGGGTCTCACTACATAGATCTGATTTGTAGTGCTTATCCTGTTTTCAGCCACCAAAGAGCTGGGTTACAAGTGCATGCCACCATGCCCAGGCTCAGTCACCATCTAGGGACATCCCTGGGGCAGGACCAGCACAGTACGCTGGGAATGGAATCCCAGCTGCCGCACTCTGCCTAAATATGTGCTTTAGTCTGCTGAGCTATCTTGCTGGCCCTTCTCCTGAATGATTTTACTAAATGATTTTTAACTCTGCCATAAGAGGAGATAACGCACAGTACTGGGCTTCAGATGGGCATAACTTAGACTCAGGTCTATCTACAGAGTCCCATTCTGTGTATCCTAACAGGCTGTCAGCCGCAATTCACAAAATCAGAGTTTTTCTCCTTGGGTCATCTGAGAACTTTCTCAGGAGAAATGAGATGACTTCAAGGTTAAGGTTGTCCCACCCACTTTAGCAATGAGGAAAGTGAGAGTCTACAACAGCTCATCTCATGCATAGCACTTGGTACATCACACTTGGTCTGCTGCATTGAATCTCACCCACCGGAGGAGTCGGATGATTTCTATTAATTTACAGAGCAGAAATGAAATTGAAATTTCATTTTGGGGTTTTCTGAGACCTTGTTTTATTTCTTTATTTGTAAATCTTATTCTGTTTTTTTTTTGTTTTGTTTTGTTTTGTTTTGTTTGTTTTTTCTTTAAGGCATGGAACCATCTTCATCTTTAGGCTCGGGTGGGTGTTTGGGTATTCTACACTCAGGCCCACGGGGGTTGTGCAGTGTTCTTTGCCCCCTCTGCTCACCCAGGCCTAAATAATTGCCTGTATATTTCTCTCATTGTCACCTCTGAAACAAGATGAAGCATCCAATGGTTTCCTTTCGAACACATTAACTTCTTTATCATATTAATACTGACTCATATCTTATTTCCCACATGCAGTAAGAAAACCGTTCAAGTCTTTCCCTCATAGGACAATATCTGTAATAACTTCTGTGTGTTTCCTATTTTTGGCTGTTTCTGTATAAACAGACTAATCTAATAGCATGCTGAACCCATCTAACTTGGCAGAAATTCAGGAAATCACTCATTTTCTGTGGCAAGCTGGGATGTTGCGGGGGGGGGGTCACTTTTATTGCAGAAACATTTTTTTTAAAGTTGTCTTTCATGAACATAATATGTCTATCATTTGGAATTCTCCAGTACCCTGACAGGAAATTAAGTATTGCAGAAAGGCACAATGGTGAACAAGAGGTATTATTCCCCATACAATTTCTGGCTTGAATCCACTTGCCTGAAGGAGCAGGTATCGCGGGAACATAGCCTTGAAGCCCAGTGTGTCCATGAAAGGGGGCTCACCCAGGAGACATGCATGCATAGAGCTGGCCCACTGTTCCTGAAAACTGAGCATGGGCTGGGCTTGATGCAAAAATGCTGAGGGTGCCCAGAGTTCTGTGTCTGTCCCTGGAGCAGTGGGCTGTCTAAGCGAGGCAGTGCTCTTACCAGTCTGCACTGCGCATGCTTGCCACTTGCACATTCACAGATCCTGAGCTCTCTGAAGCCTTGCCATCCAGTCCTGAGTGACTTTGCATGTTCCTGAGATTATCACCTGTCACCCCCAGTCCCCTGAGAACCCAGCTTCATTGGCTAGCAGCAGTTCCACTCCAGGGTCAGTAATACAGTTTCCCTTTGTGTGAAAGTCACACTATGGATTGGGGGCACACCTGTCTAGCATGTGTGAGACCCTGGACTCTACTGCTAGCACCACCATACAAATAAATAAATAAATACATACATACATACATACATACACACACACACACACATCACAGCTTGGTCTCAAAGTCCTAAACAAGGCCATGAAGATCCAGTACTCCCCTGGACAGAAAGCCCTAGCCCTGCATCAGGCCCCAACCTGGAAACTCAGTCCACTTGTGGATCCCCACCCTCCACCTTCATCACCAGGGCTCTGCGCCCAGTGCAAGTCTGTGGATAGCAGGATGTCACCAGTCAGGCCTCAGTGGTCTGAGGGAAATCTTGGGAGAACAGAGAGAAGAGATGAGAGCAGCGAGAGGGAAGGTGGACTCAGAGACAGGGAAGAGGAACGAGGGGAAGGTAGGAGCTGGGGAGAGGAGAGCAGGTGACAGAGACCAAAAAAAAAAAAGTTGAGCGTAATCCCTGGAAAAACTCTGAGCTAAGTCTATGAACATCTTCTGAAATACTGTTTTACTTCTTTATTTCTCATGGCACTAGTGATTGAGCCCTGATCTCCTGAGGCAAATGCTTTCCTGATGAGCCCCCACCCACCAGTCCCTGTTTCATTTTTAAAGGCCTTATGGACAAGTCAAGATGCACAGTGACACAGATGGTGATTTTAAGTCTCCTGGGTGCTGACTAAAGGAAGGTATTCGCAAATGTTTTAGTCGGCTTAATCCAGGTGCAGGAAGGGAAGTGTCTTTTGGACTCAGTTTTAGTTAATCTATGCCCATACTCTTATAGTCTGTCTTGGATTGCCTCATAAGGGTTCTGTTGACAGATGGGAAGTGTCCTTTGGAGAGCATCAGGAGTAACAGGGCCTAGGCCTGGTACTAGACAAGGCCTGAGAAGAGGTGCTCACTGATCTGGCAAGGAAGCCCTGGACATCTCAAAGAGCTACAGAAGACCGTGGTTTGGTTATTTACGTGAGAATGCCTCCCTGCGTGAAGGTCTAGTTCCCTTCAGGGAAGATCTCAAAGCAAAGACCTTCTGCCATTGCTGCTGGCACCCAAATCCTGCCCAGGGTAGAAGGTGTCATCAGCCTGGTTTCTCATTCTCCGAGCTCTGTCACTCTTGTCAGGCTCAGTGGTGTTAATGTTTCCTGAAGGTTCTCCTCTGATACATTCAGAAAGTAGGAATCCTAGCTCCATTCAGAGACCTGTTTGCTTGAGACACAGCTTCGCCTGCCTGCTGGTACCATTGTAGTGCTCTCATTTAGTGAGGGTATGCTCCTGGGCCTCAGCATTGCTGCCTCGCTCTCAAGGTGACTCTGGGGCTGAGAATCACTCTTCTAACAGGTTTACCAGGGCCTTGAGGATAAGCACCATATCTTCCTCCTTGTTTGCATGCCTCCCCATACAAGGATAATTACACAGAATGTGCGCAGAAATGCTTGTTGGTGGATTTGCTCCAGCAAGTTTTTAATGCTCTCTTTGTCTGCAACTTTGCAAAGTAAACACCGTAGTTGCCCCATGCATCATGAGTGGCATGCTAGAATAGAATTGTACTGCTCTAAATTGGGAGTTAATTTCTCCATTGCAAGTGAATCAGGAAGGAAGAGGAGAGAAGCCAGGGAAGATGTGAGCCTTGAAGCCCGGGACTGACATCCACCCCCTGGCTGCTACATGAGGGTTTAGCTGCTAGCTGTTGTGAATTTCACATTAGTGATGCTTCCAGCCCCTCCTCTCTGTGCATTTATCTTGCAAGGGGCATATTTGGAAGATGTTGCCATTCTATTTTATCTGCAGAATTACTTTCCATTCTAAGGACTTTTATATGAATATTCCCTTGAACCCGTTCCAAAACGTGGGTTTTTAACCTAACAGACCATAACTGCAGTGTTTTATTGTGCATACATATTTCAAAATGTGAACATAAGTAGATTTACCAAAGTTAAAATAAAATTAAAACTTTTAGAAGGGCACCACTGCTCGCTTTCCCAAGTTGGGCTTTTCTCTTTGGAGTTCTTATGTCATTCAAAACAACAGGAAGACTGTTGTTTGATATTTTTTACCCCTTCCACCAGGGAAGGGTGAATAAGAAAGCCTGTGGTGCTTTGGCAATGCCGTGCCCCCTGCAGCACCCTTGTGGTGAGGCTGGATGAGTGCTGACCTGTGAGAGAGGTGCCACCCTAGCATCCTTTCCTCCTCTCTTGCCTTTCTTGAAATCCCTTCTCCAGGCAGAAGCTGCCATCATTATTGTTCTAAAATAAAAATCTAATCCAGCCACTGCCAGATTCACTGTTTGCTGCTTGATCCCACCACTAGCTTTTCCTTTCCCTTCAGAATCCTCACCAGGCCCTGTGAGTCCCCTTCCACTTTCTGCCGCTCACTCTCACCCACTTTCCTTCCTTCTCGCCACAGGATCCTGTCCCTGCCTGATGTAGGTGATCTAGAGTCCTCTGTCGATCACTGTCCTGGGGGTGCGGGGGCGACTTCCCTGTCCAGCTCCATTCAGTTAGTTCACCTTTATCCAGCACCTGAGCACATGCTTCCCACTTGCCTTTGCTGGCTTATTTTTTTGCCCTAGTACTCACTCATGTAGTGTTGTTGTCCTTCTCTCTCCTCTCCTTAGATCCTCAGCGTCACAAAAGTGGGGCTTCATTGGCATCTGGCACCAGTGATCAAGCTGTAAGTTTCCCAAGGCCAGGTGTTTGGCAAATAGTCACGGTAGCTGCTGCACTCGGGAAGGCTGCTAGCACATGTGGCATTTGATGGGTGGGTAGGTGGGACCTTGGATTTCGGGAGGACTGTCTCCATCTCTAGAAAGAATCTGTGTGCCTGGATTCTTGTGCCAGGCCAGTTGGCACGAACCAGGTGGTTTGTGCTGAGCCCCTGCCTGCCTGCCTGCCTACATACTGGAAGATTGGAGGTGGTCAGTAGAGGGGACCTCCATAATTAGCCCTGGTGTCTCATCTCAGCTCTTCCCTGGTAGGCAGCACTTCCCATGTATTTCCCATACTGCATCGCAGGGGAAACCATTAGGTCATCCCTTGTGACTCCCTGGAGAGGACTAGGACACTTGCACCTGGCTTCCTTAAGACTTTACACCTCTTTCCTGGAGGATTTGGCATTGGGTCTCTTTGCTGTGATAGACTATAGCTATGAGCATGTCTGCTGCATCTTGGGGATGCCCTAGAGAACCGGGGAACTGGGAGACAGTCTCAATGATGCCAGGCATATTTGTCCTCCCAGTCCAGTTGGGGCCAGACCCCAAGAGAAGGCATTTAGCCTACATGGATGAATGAATGAATGGCTGAATAAATGCCCTGTTGGGCAATAGATACAGGCAACCCCTGAAATCTCTCTATCCCTCCCTGACTCAAGAGGCTGCATGACTGCCCCCGGATCTCATCATAGTTGACATTATTTTTGCTTATTATTGTAGTGGTGGCTCTGGAACAACTCTCTGGAACAGTACTTGGACTGGGTATATTAACCTAACCAGGAAATAACAGGACAGACAGAAGATCTGTTTCATATAAAGCTAAGTTAATTAAGTGACTGTCCTTTATTTTTACAGTATTCCAACAGACCTGTTCAGTGTTAAAAATCAGACTTATATTACAACATTAGGGTAATTAGCAGTGGTGGATATTAAGTATACATTAATACTTTTTAATGTATTTTGTCCCTTGTGAAATGACAGTAGTTAGTGGTGGTAGGTATTTTCCTGAGTTTCTTTACTTTGAAAAATGAAACTGAGAGTTACCAACCTTATTTTATGTCTTACAATGTTTCTGCTTCCTCCCCCGCCCCAGTCTACTGATCCTTGAAATCCAGAAGCTGATGACCTGTTTTGTAAGGAGTTTCTTAGTAGATAAAACTTAAGGATAGAACTTCAGACAAACCCAGTCTGAATCCCATTCCCTTCCTACTAACTGACCACTTGCAAAGCTTCTTCATCTTCTGGAGCTGAGTTTCCTGCTCTGAGCAGTGGGGTTAAGCCAGCTCTATCTTCCCTGGATGTTGTGGAGGTGAGTGAGGCACACTGGATGTGATTCAGTGCTGCCTGTAGCATAGCATTGGACAGTGAGGGTGTTAGCTTGCTCAGCGTGGGAGCAGTGTCATCTAACTTTCCTGCTGCCCCTCTGTGTGGGTCATGTCCTTTGGATATTCCTGAAGATACTATTTTTTAGAATTGGAACAAGGGGAGGGCAGGAGGGGAAATTAGGGAGATGCTGATATGACCCTGCGAAGCCTCAGCACACCCCTGAATGGCCTTACTTTCCTCACTTTCAGTGTTGGCTTTGATCTAATTATTCCTCACCCCTAAAATCATGAAGAAAAGGAAGGACCAGAGAGGGGAGGGTCCAATATTTTCCATGCCCATTGAACAGTGAAGAAATTAAGGAGAGGCTCTGTGGGGCCCTGCAGGCCTCAGGAGCTTGCATTCTCCAAAGGCTTTCTTCTCTGCCCCGTCTCCACCCCTGCACCTGGCCTGCAAGCCAGAGCTTGTGACTGTGCTTCATATGACTTCAGAATGGAGCTGCAAGTGCAGAACTTTATTCAGGTCCTTCCTGAGTTCTGTGGGGTGCACAGGGCTACTCCAACTCCCAGGTTATCATTGCACATGTCTCTGAGCAGAGCCGCCAGGCCTCTGGCCTCAGGGCTGCCACCACGAAGTCCCCGGCATCTCAAAAACAGAGGGCAGAGAGGACCTTTGCTCTGGAGAACAACCTGTGCTCCCTCACGTGCTGCTCTGTGCTGCTGTGAAGTGTGGCGCTGAGCTACGGCTGCTCTCTCCTCCACTTGATGTATGATTCATAAAGGGAGCTCTGCAGGGCACGCGAGCCTGCCTGCGACCTGCGCCGTGCTCTCAAGTGCTTCAAACCAGGGTTGGGACCTGTTTCCCTTTCCACTCAGTTGTAGGTCACGGAGGGGAGCCAGGCAGGAACCTTCAGGAGTGCAATTCCTTTCGGCTTCCTTGTGATGGAGCACTGTCCAGCTGTGCTCACCAAAGGGCCGTGTGTGCTTTTCCTCCGATTCGCTTGAGCTTCCAAGGAGCTAACCCAGACTGAGTGGCAGCCACAAAGTGAGTGTCATACACACTCACTGTGCTGCTCTGGCGTCCAGAGCGGGTGTGGTAGGACATGCAGCCCCATTGTTTGGCACCTAACACCTGCTTGTTCCATTTGGATGGAAAAGTTTACCATTACAGACTCAATGTCTTGAGTCTTAGAGGATTTTCCTTTAAGGTACACATATCCAGGCCAATAGGAAGGCCACCAGTAATTGGTAGCTAAGAGCAAGCAGCTTGTCTAGTATGACATCCCGGCTGTCCCCACACCCCACCATGCACATCGAAAGCCTTGCGCAATGGCATGGTACCAGGAAGCCCCATCTCAAGTCTAAACTTTACTTATCTATCTATCTATCTATCTATCTATCTATCTATCTATCTATCTATCTATTATTTATATTATGCGCTGCTCAGCCTGCCCTGGGGGTGGGGCTGGTGCAGCATGTGGTGCCAGGGATCCAACCACAGTCCATGCAGTTGCCTCATGCTTGCCTAAGCAGCTTCTTTTGACTGCTGAGCTATCTCACCAGCCCCTCCCCACCCCCAGTGTCAGGTCTAAATGTGTCAGCGGTCAAAGCCATCACTCCTGACATGGAAATTCTGCACTTGAGCGCTGAGGATGCAGGGTTGGCTGAGGTCTGTTCTGAGCAGCTGGCCCTAGGTGTGGAAACCCTTTCCATCTACACCCCAGCTTCTCCTTCTGCTCATGGAGCTCTGGCTATCCCTTTAATCCATTCCCAAGTGTTGCAAATGCATGGATATGGATTCGGCCCACACCTCAGATCCTGAAGGAGTCTATATGACAGCTGACCTCCAGTGCCATGACCTTGATGGTTCATAAGGAGTAAGCGTGGCTTGCCACATCTGTGCTAGGAAACTGTAGGACTGCACATTGTACGCCTGGGTGCATGACCTGGCTGATCCACTTCCTGCACTTCTTGTGGACTTAGCCATGCTCTGATCTTTTTCTAAGCCTCAGTTTCTTTTCCTTCGCCATGAGGGTGTTATTGATAGTATCTTCCTCTGAGACTGGCTGCTTGCTGAAAAGCATCACATAGCTCTTACTCAGACATCCACATGTAACAATGTGACACTTAGGTAGCAGCAGCCTCATGACCTCCATCGTCTCCTCTTCCTTGTCTTTCTCATCATCATGGAAAACACTGAATGGCACTTTGCCCATGACACCAAAGTCTGTCGGAAAAACTGGAAACAGGAGGCACACAGAACTCCAAAGTTGGCTCTTCTGTGCAGGCCTTGGTGGGTGCCACTGTGGAGGAAAAAGATAACTTTGGAAACCAGGTCACAGAGGAAAATGCTTCATGTTGTGGAGAGCCGAGAAGTCGCTGCGGAAGCACAGAGGAAGGCCGGCCTAATTGCGCTGATAATGTAATCCAGTAACTCATCCTGCACGCGCAAAGGTGGATGGACGCTTCCTACCCTTGCTGCCACATACTGCCCGTGTTTTCCTTGGAGAGACATCTGCACTCCAGCGGTGATTAAAGTTCTTTGGACAGACCCTCACTAGTAGAGCACATGGCTCCAGCTTAATAAAAGGTAGTATATTAAAATGGAATCCATGCTATTATTGATCAGGACTGTACATGTTATAAGCCAAATTAAAGCTGTGATAACACAGAACTCGGGGGAGGGGCCTGGGGGTTACTGAACACCTACTATGTATCAGTGACCCTCTTGGATACCTTGGAGACCTGTGGCAAAATACTTCATGCAATAAACCAAGAGTAGGCTCTCTGATATATTAATATATTTAATCATCAGACTTTGAGTGTTAAAGAAGATTACAACAGAGGCATCCAGTTGATTGGGGAATAGTTGCTGCAAATGATAATCTCTTTTGAATAAACTGATACTAACTTAATGAGATTTTGCTGGGTATTATTATTTTCTCTTCCCGATAGAAAATGGAGTGGTTACCATCCTCACCCATCATCCTCTGTCCTTTTGCTTACTAGCTATGATGTTCTTATCCCTCGTTCTATGAGAACTTTAGGAAAAAATAATAACTAATGGTTTTTTGTTTAGCCTGGAGTTTCTGCCATTCTGAGAAGACCTGAAAGGTGTAAACAAACATGGGCAGCTTAGCCAAGGAAGTAGAACTGGAGCAGGGCTTCCCTGCCTACCCCAGAGTTGTGCAGCTGTTTCTGCAAAGGACTGACCAGCATTCTACCAGCAGTCACCTGACTGCTATTTCAGGTACTGGCTGTGGCCGGGCCATTGAAAATGTATTTATAAGACCAATCTAAAGGTCTGGCATTGAATAAATTCCTCATCTGTGTGAGGTTTGGAAATAGCCTCCCTGTCCAGCAAGTTCTAGACAGAAGAAGTGGCTCAAGCTACTTAGCTGCTGCCCTTGTAGAAGCAGCATAGCAAGCAACCTGGACTGAGGAAAGCAGAACAAGTAGCACACCTGGAATGAGCATCCCACCTTCTCCTGCAGCTCCAGCCTGGCACTCGGTCTCTGCATGGTGGCATTTCTGGTCCCCACAGTACGCAAGTCTTTTAAGGGCATGCACAAACTGCCAGGGCATGCCCCTCATACTCATCAGAGTCAGGTCTCATAGAACTTCTTGGTCCCTGACCTCAGTCTCAGAGCACAGCCACAAAGGAAGTGCTATGAAGATGGGTTTCCCAGCAGCTCCTTGGCTGCTGGCACAAAGCCAAGCGCATAGTTGTGTAAGACTGTTTGAAAATAAACTGAAGCACCTCTATGGGGACATGGAGGGCACATGTGGCCTGAGGGCCCATGGTGGGTGCATGTCCCCACATTCCTAGCTTAGCAGCTAAGCAGGGAACCAGTACCCATCTAAGTGAAAGTTTTCCTTCCTTGTGGAGCCCTCTGTTGCATGGGAGGCATCCCTGTAACTGGGCCACCAGCTGGGCAGGAGTCTCTTGCAGCCTCACCACTTGTGTGGGCCACATTCAGTTTCCTGCTGGGGTGCTTGCTGCACTGACCCACCTCTTTCTTGTGTCTCTACATTTCTTTCTTACTGCAAAAGATGCTCTTGTCTTCCTTTAGGCTGACTGGCTGCAGTTTCCCGGGCGGCTGTGGTTCTGAATTCAGAGGCAGGCCCAGGAATCTGAAGTGCATCCTTTAAACATCTCTGGCCTATCCGCTCTTGCCCTTCCCTGTTTCCCTCGGTCATCTTCCTCTCCTCCTGCGCAACCCCTGTACCACTGTGGTTCTTTTTCCAGTGCAAGCTGCATCTGAAAGGCCCAGCCTGCTGGCCTTGGGCTCTGATAAGATCTGTCTGTGCACCTTTGTCTGGCCTGTACCTGCCTTTTCTGAATGCCCTTCTTAATTGCAATTGACTCCCATAGAATGTGGAGAGCAGCACCACTTGACACAAGACTAATGCTGCTGACTTTTCTGCTGTGCCTTTGGCAGCAGGCTGGAGGGGCCAGGGGGTGAGTGGCAAGGTAAAACCTTCTGATTCCAGCCAAGTACTATTAGGGATTTTCTGTTGGTCAAACAATGTCATTTCTAGGAATTCACAGTAAAATCAGAAATCATTAGGAAACTTCACAACTGTAGCTCCTGTGAAGATGCAAAGACTTGTATTTTTCATTTCCAAACTTTAATATAAAACATGCACAGAAAAGAACTTAGAAGATACCCTGGTTGATAGGAGTCTACACTAAGGATCTTTTCCTCTGTGTATGTGAGGGTCCTGTTGCCAACTAGGATTAAGACAGCCTCCCTTTCAAAGCTCCTGACAAACCTATGAGGGACAGATAGAAAACCTACTTTTGAGGTAGAAAATCAAGGCTGAAAAACCATCTTGCTGTCTAACAAGGACTGCGGTTGTTCCTTGGATAGCCATAAAGTAGAACTGCCTGGAAACCTGGCACATAGGCTGCTCAGCTGGATGCCCAGTACACCATCATGGTAGGGCACTTTCTCATTCCCCAGAGTCACTGGGCCTCAGCATCCATGAGCTTCAGACAGGGAAGCAGTGGGAGCCTGGCCGTGCTGCAGGGCAGGTGCTGGGCATAGCCTGTCTTTGCACTGTATCCTGGGAACCTCACTGCATCAAAAATGCACTCCCATTTTTCAGATGAGAAAAGTGTGCAGAGGGGAGAAAGTGCTCAAGATCAGTTGGTTTCTTTCTTATATTCAGCACAGTGCTGGGCAGTTTCGTCCCCTGCAACTGACCCTCAGCTAGCGCAGTGACATAGCCAAGCCAGGGGGAAAAGCTGCTCCATTTTCCTTTGCCGAGGCACTCGGAGTTGAAACCATGACATGTTGAGAAACCTAATGTGAGTATTTCTAAGAAGGAGGTGGAGAGTTGTAGATGTGCATTCCTTAGATAAAAGATCCATATTTTTAGGTCTTTGGGGATTGTCAGTACTACTGAGGAAATATTTTTCCATAAGGTCCAAATTTCTAATTTCCTTTGAAATTTCAGAGGTGGCAAATCAGCAAGGCAACTCTGGGATGAAATTTTAGCAGCAGAATTCACAGAAGCCACGGGAAGATGAGTCAGCCTGCTCTTTAGATGGGGTGTGGGCTCCCTGGTTCTTGCATTTCCCACCTCACCTGCCTGCCTTCCTGGTGGTACTGCTTAACCCTGGGGATTGGAGTTATCAGGTGCCTGTGGCCAAAAGGACCTTCGTGGAGAAAGGATCACCAACCATAGAACTGTTCTGGGCCTGCCAATGTTGGCTCACCTGTAAGGTGGAACGTGGCTGAACTGTACCTGCTGCAGCAGGTACTCACAAAATCCTCCTAGCGCCTATTTAATTGTTCACCCCTCATTCTTTCAGGGTTAAATGCATGGAATGCAGAAAAATGTTTGGGAGTGAGATGATGCAGGTAGACTGTGTTTTGCAAGCAGGTGCCTCCCCTGAAAGCCATTCTTTTGCTTAGATTTCACTGACCCCCATTGAGAACAAAGCCTTGCTCACTGTGTGTATTTTTCTCAGGTCTAAGTTTTTCCCTAGAGATTCTCCTAAAGGGAAAGGCAGAGAAAGAAAGCCCCAAACCCAAGCCAGAATCAAATGCAAATATGACAATAGAACTCATCCTGGGTAGAAAAAGCCTCCTTTTTAATTAGAAGCCTGGAAGGACATACCCTTTAATTGCTGTGCTTGTAGTGTCAGGGCTATCAATATCGGAGCCTCTTTCATTAATAAATTGGCAAGTCAAAAAGCGGCAGGAGTGGAAACCCTCCCCCCCACCCCTTCTCCCACCCCAAGCTCCACTTAATCAAAGGCAGACTCAATCAAACAGCAGAAAGAACATGTAAATCAGCCACAGTCATTCTGCAGGTCTGACATAGGTAGGAGGCAGGAAACATGAAAGAGATCCTCAGTCCCTTTCCCTGTCACTGCCCTGCCCGCAGTGCACCCAAGCTGAAGGTAGTTAAATGGCCCCGCAGATTGCCAGGGACTCCCGGAATGCCTAGGTTTATGTATGGATTAACACAGTGATAGACCCTGAGTAGCAAAAGACAAAGACTAATTACCTGACAGAGCTCCCCTCCACTCGCCTGGGTCATTGAAATTAATTTCTGCTTTCAGGCTTGGCAGAAAGCAGCTGCAGAATTTCAGTTCAATACTCAAATTAACAGGGAGCTGAAATTATTTCTCTGCACAGGCTGGTATTAGAGGAGTGGGTTACCAAATAGATCTTGATCACAGACACCAAAGAAGGGATTATTCTTCCCTTTTCATCAAGTGCCTGAAGTCCTTGCAGGAGGGGGTGAGGAGGAAAAGAAGAAAAACAACAACCAGTTTATTGGAGAGTTAACACTTAAATGCTTTACTAAATTGAGCATGACATCCATGGGTAGGAGGTCTTCTGCATCCCAAATAACTCAGCTTCTCTACTTTTAACTAAAACGCTTAAATTAATGATTCCCAGAATATATTATATATTTGAAATGGAATTCCAAATCAAGAGGTCATTTTTAAATACCTATTCTATAGCAGCTTATTTTCCAAAGTGTCCAGCAAGCAGTGGCCTATTTCAAGGTCAAGGAAATAGGCAGGAAGGGCCGAGTACAGAGGCTTGAGGGAAGGCTGGCAGGATGCTGGGCAACAGAGCTTCTGTTGCCAGTTCCCTCTGTCTGGCCCATCATGTAGACTTCCTTTTTAATATTTTGCTCAAAAAGCTTTGACATTGCTTCTTCCAGTTTGGGATCCCTGCTTTCATTTGGCCCTTGACGGATGAGATGGGCTCTTCTGAGTGCTGCAATGTGCACTAGACGCATAATTCTCCCTACACGTGTCCCTAGGGTTTTGCTGTACCAGGCTCACTCACCTGCAGACATGCCAGAAGCTAAGCCCCACCTGCTTGTGGTGAGCTATCACTTTCCAGAAAGCTACAGGTTCCTGGCAGTCTGTGATCACTGTTCAGCTTCTACACAAGCTATAGGTCTTCACCAAGGGTGTCTTAGGCATGAGGCATACTCAGCCCCAGAGGTAGGAAATTATCTCTTTCCTAACTCTGCCCAGTCCTTTGGGCTTGGGAAGTAGTATATTAACTAATTAACCAAATATTGCATTCTTTGCTGGCTAGGTTCAAACTGTGGAATTCATCCTACTTGATGTAAAACCCGAGAATTATTTCAGAAAGTAACATTAGTTGCGCTTTCTGAACCCAAACATCTGAAATGTTCTGAGGGCACTTCCGTAAGTAAAACACCACAGAATGTCCTGTTAACTCACGTGTGGAGTATACCCCTGTGTATCTAACAAAACAAAATCAACCTTGGTAAGGTTTTCCAAAGGATGCAATGGAGACTTCAAGAGAATATGTTACTGGCACTGATATCGCAGCTAGTCCCAGGCCAAGTACCAAGTACAAAGACTCGAACCCTTGCTTCTGTGTCTCCAGCAGATGCACTGCCAAGTCATCCATGAGTGGCAATTGGCTCCATCTAACACGTCCAGCTTAAAACCTGTGACCTCGAGGCAAATGACTTCCACATCTCATTACCATCCCCTGAGCCTTCCAGCCCCCAGTAGAATAGGGAGGTTAATCAGCCACGCACTGAATCTGCTTATAAGGCTGTTTCGTGTACGATTTTTATATCTTGGCTCCTAATAATGGTCCCACATTATAAATGATTGTCTCACTATGATATACTGGTTTCTTGCTTTCTAGGAACTGATTTAAAAGGAAGCCCTGGACTTCTTGTGCCTATAGAGTTTATTCATATTGTTCTTTGCTTGCTCAGCAGCTGGAGTAGTATAGGTGACAGACCCCTACAAAAAAATATTTTCTTCTCAGCACGAGGCAGTTGCCAAGATTAGTAACCTCTGGCTCACTTGTTGTCTTAATAACATGTTATGAAAAATTCCCTGCTCCTCCCTGCCCCTTGCCCACCTCCAGGCTCCTGACCTAATAGAGCAATGTCCACAAAGAAATAGTCACCCCTGGGTGTGTCACTTGCCTTCTCTGTGCAAGTGAACATTTTAATTATTTCTAGGGTGTTATGATTTGTGTCTAGTTGTCCCTGCAAAGCCTCATGAAATGATGGGACAGGGATTCTAGACTTTGAGATTAACTCATGATACACTGGGATTATAGGTGATATAAGGATGAGATTATGGGTCTGAATACTGCTGGGATTATGGGTGTGGCCTGAGGCAGACAGTCTGAGGCAGAGAGCCTGAATAATATAAGACAGAAATAGACATTCTTTGTCTGTCGCCTCTGTTGCAATTGTTCCACCACTATGAACTGCTGCTCTCTGCCATGTGCCAGTCTGCCTACCAACCAGCTGACTGTAGACTGGAACCTCTAGTAGCTGTGAGCTAAATAAACCTTTCCTTCCTTCGTTTTGAGTGTCTGGTATTTGTTCTAGCAACAAGAGAAGCATAACTGAGACTCATCAGTAGCAACAGAACCAATGAAATCCCCTGCTGGGAGGCCCTAGGTCACAGGAATGAAGAATGTGGAAGGGCTCCTTTCCCAGGAAGTGCTTCACCAAGGGGAGTGGGCACTGGCCACATCCAAGGTACAGATGAAGAATGACTGTGCTTTGAATCTTACTTCACCAGTTTCTCCCCACCTTGGCAGTTGGATGATGTCTCTGATTTCTTTTTTCTTTCCAAAAATTTATAGCAGTGCATGAAATAGCATTAGGTTTCAGTAGTAACCTCTTTTTTGTTACACAGTAGAATGATTTACCAACCACCTGCAGGTCCATTAGAGAAGAAAATGGGCATCGCCAGGATGCCAGCCCCTGAGCCTGGCCTAGTGTCCATTTCATTCCTCTCCAGCCACTTTCCAGTCAGATGGGCTCTTGCACCCCACAGCTGTATACAGTAACAGCTGCATATTTTGTCCTGAGCCTTGGCAGCACCTGCGCACCTGGGACTCCAAGTTTCAGGACGACTCAGTATCTGTTGGCTGGTGAGTAGCAGATCCAAGGTTATGCTACAGGCATTTCTAAAGCCAACACTAGATGTGTTGGCCAAGGCTGGTTATATTAAATAGCATATTTCTGCCTTTCAGGGGTCCCTGCTTGTTTTCCCTCTAACAAGGAAGAACTAGAGATTTTTCTTGCTATTTTTTGTTTAAAAAAGTGACATTAGGAATCACTTTGACAGAAGTTTCATATCAATGGCCAGCTTTTCTCTTTCATTTGCTTTAACTTAGGCTTTTCCATTATTCATCTGGCTCCTTGAGACCTCCTCTGTACCCCACATTTATTCACCAAGAACAGGTGTGTGCCACCTTGGAAAAGAAGGAGCCAGAAAGAAAATCAGTGAGATAGAAATTATGTTGAAGGATGACTGAATAAATTACTGACTCCCAGGAGTCCTATGAAAAACGGCTATTTTTGCAGGGTGTCAAAGCACCTTTTTCCTCTCTGATTCACACGTTTCCCTACACAAAGGCCTATGGTGGTGGGGAATCAGCTGTGAGACTGTGTGAGGTCTTCTGAGATCTGCTGCCCTTGTCATGGGAAGCAGCAGTGAAGGCTATCTTTCCCTGCGCCATCACCTGCTGCCCTGTGCTCTGTGCTGTGGGAACAAATTCTTAATCACACTCCTCTTTGTGGATGGCTCTGGAGCAAGCAGGCCACTTCGCACAGAGGGATCTTGGAAAGGTGGACTTCTCAGACCTCTAACCCCAGTCGTCAAGCACCCAGCCAGAGAAGTTAAGTCACAACTCCGGAAGAGTCAAGGAGCGTGGCCAGAACTTGGTCAGCAACAGCTGGGTGCGCAGCTCGGGGACCAGTGAAAGTTGAGTTGCTTCCCAGACTGGTCCTTAGGAGTGTCCCACTTCTAGTCATTTTGCCTTGGCTTCCTCTGCAGCTGCTGCTTGCTCATCTCTTCTTTATCAAACTTCCACCAGTCCTGCATGCACTGCAGTCGGTCCAAACCAAGGTGATGGTGGCTGGCTGCCTGGAGGTGGCGTGCGTGGCAAGCTTGGAGTAAAGGGGCTCTGTCTGTTCTTCCTTGGCGGCCTTCGTTAATTTATACACTGATTTGTCCTTCTTTTCCCCACTCCCACAGGATCTTCTCCCTTCCTACCTTTCCGAACACCATGACCTTGATCTTTCCTGATTCTTACTTCTTTCTTCCTTTATCCTTTATCTTTCATTTGTGGCTCTGCCCACTTTTGACCTTTGCTAAGGTCATTATTGTTACTTGTTCTTTTGTGTGCTATTTATAATGTACAAGTTACGGTTGTAACAAGTTAGGTTCCTAAGTTACAACTTAGGAAAACTCCACAGTATACTCCAAGCCCAGATTTTATAGATCTGGTTGATGTACAGGGAGAGGGATTGAATGACCTTGGCTTCCCAAGATCCTAGGCAACCACAGTAGAAACAACATCAAAATCAAGGTCTATCAGTCTTAACACCTTGGCCCCCATTTCAATCCACCCCTCTTACCTATCTTATTTAATTTCTTGTGTACGTCTCCCATGACGTAAGAAAGCAAAATGTGGGTAGGGTTGGAAAATTGTTTGGGGAAGGAGGGAAAAGAGAATAGGAAGACATGAGCAGGAAAAATGAATGTAGATTGGGAATAAAGAAGACAGACTAAATTGCACGAAAGGCGCCTCTTGGTTTTTGGGAAAACATAGTTTATTTCATACAATGGCCATAGTGTTTCTTTAATTTCTCTAGGATATACTTTGAAGATGAAAAAGTATGCATATCTGCTTAGCACTCCCTTTTTCAGGAAAGCATGCTCATATCTGTAAAAATTCAGTTTCTCTCTTAAGTTGCATGCACGAGATAAACTCACATCCTGCCCAAGCACAGAACGAGTTTTGTCACCAGAATGAATCTGTGTCCCAGTGTGCAGCCTCCAACTGCTGTCCACTGAGGGGCATAAGCTTTTTCCTGAGGTGCTTCATTTTTGCACCATGACTCAGCCCAAAGCCTAGGCTCTGTCACTTGAAGCCAGGGCACCCACATGCAAATACATTTGTCATGCATAGGTTGTTCACTGTGGTCTTTGAATGGTACCATTAGCATATGTTGTCATAGTGATATATTTATTATAATTGAGGTGTTCTCAGGAAACCAGATTTAATAGTTTTAAATCAGAGGCCAACATGGACTTTTAGGAAATCCATTCACAGTAAATTTCATGCCTGGTGAAAGGTTATGGAATGGGTTTCTATGGCACATGTCTTTCATCCCACAAATCTCAGCTGGTCAACCATCACTCCACTTGGGGTTTTTGTGAGCCAGCCACACTGATGTAGACAGAAAATTTCACAGTTTACACTCTCACCCATGTGGCACAACTTCCACTGAAAATACAGTGGGGAAAAACAGTAGCTTAGTTATTGAGTTTATATCCTAAAGCCTTAAAACGATAAGATTTGCCTTAGTGGAGGAACTCATAACCCCAGGGGTGACAGGAATTTGGCTTTTCGTGCATGCAATTTATGGGTCTTTGACTGTGGAAACCATTGCCCATCTGTTCAGCTATCATGGCCATGAAGAAGGTTGGGCCCCACCCCAGGCCCAGGCACTCAGCATCCCTTCTTGGTACCAGGAACTTGCCAAGGTTTCCAATATCAGAAGCACCTGAGTGGCACTACTGTGTGCCATTTTTTTCCTTAAACTGCCCTATTTCCTGCTTGCACATCTCTAGCATACTTAAGCAGGACAATGAGAGAGAGCCCTGAGGTGTTGGAATGCTATGGTGCTTTTGTATCTACAGAAAAGATGTAGTGATAGAGTTAAACTCTTAAATATCTGTGGATGTCAGGTTGAATGGAAGCAGCTATTCAGTGTTTCACTCTGGCAAGAGAACAAGTCCCCTGGAGGTGGGAAGCCATGCAGATCCCTGGAAGCATGAGCAGATTGTTAAAAGGGGATCAGAGGTGGCCTGGACAGATGCCAGCTTCTACCCTCTATGCTTATACCTAAGGCTGGGAATGAACTTTTGCCTTAACATGTTCCATGCTTGATGGGGCCAAGTTTCCACCAAGGTTGCTATGCTTGGACTTCCACAGAGCCAGCTCATACCCCCAGGGCCTGTCCCCTGCCACTCTTCCTCCTGCCAGAGCAGGTGTTAAGCCCCAGAGCAGGGCAGAGGAACATAGCTATGGTGTCCAGAAGCCATGAAGACCTCCTCAGCATCAAAGAGTCTGGGCTTGGGAATCAGATTCAGCTGAGGAAGGGTCTAGATTAGAATCCAAACTATTACAGAAACATTTCCAAGCCCCTCTTGTACTTGAAGCAGTGTACATTTTCACAGGCCCAGAGCGGTAACAGAGGAGGAGACCAGGATTCAGAGTGAGAAGTTATGAGTTGGAGTTGGCTTGGGACCTTCACCTGAGCCACAGATTTGTATAGAGGTTCCCAATCTGGTAGTTTGCAGACTCACTGTTGGCCAGTGGAATGGAGACACTCTTAGGAGAATTGCCAGCTCTACATCCCTTTATAAGAAAGACAGCCATCATACAATTGCCATCATTACTATTCATTCATACCAGCAATTTGTATCAAGTACTTGCCATGTATTCTGTTTTAAGTGCTAGCAAGACTTTCAAATAGAATCCCAATAGTATTGTTCTGCCTTCATGATACTTATAGGCTAAGAAAGTTGGAAAAGCATTGGCAGGTAAACAATAGACTGGACATGTAGGAAGAGGGCCCCACATTCCTTCCAGATTCTGGCTTTCTCATGAAATAAATAGTATTTTCAGAGGGAAGCAATTATATATCTTTTCATATCTATTTATTCCCTTTACATATATAAAACATGTCACATAGTATATAAGACTGTATGTATAGTGTAAGATCCCTTAACCTTTCGTAACCCAAATCCTAAGTAGATTGTATAGAACTTACTTTGTTATTTTCTTGATTTCACAAATGAATTAGTGTTTCTTGAATGAGTCCTACCGTCTCGCGAATGCTGTAGTTATATTTTACTTTGGGGTGTGTGTGTGTGTGTATGGTGTGTTCAGTTATCAAGAGAGATTAAACACTGATGTGTCACCCATATGACCACCTTGTAAATCTGTCCCAGCACATCCAAATGTCTGTATCTGCCTTGACCTTGCAAATTATTTTGGTCTAACCAGCCGTCCCCAAGTATTCTGTAGTCTTTCTATTCCAGCTCTTACCTGCCCCCCACACTGTGCACACACACAGCTCTTCTGCATCCTTTGTCATTAAAACACCACCAGCAGAGCCTCAGTGATTCACCTTACCCCCTCTCGCCTGAGCCACAGGGCTGAGTCCTCAGTTCTGTTCTTGCTTGCTTCCCTTCTGTTCTCTGTGTCTGCTTCTCTCCCAGCCTCTTAAGGTGATGGGATATGCCCACTAAATTTGATTGGGTTACTTAGACAGAACGGCATATGAAGTGCTACACACCAGCGCCTCGCCTTTCTGAGAACTTGATATAATACAGTTGGCTTCGTCTTCTCAGCCTGTTCTTGAGGGAACAAGTAAATTAAACAAGTAATTATATCCATAATGTTTTTAGAAGTTAGAAGATTTAAATATATGAATCTCATCTGAGTGTGCAGCCTTTTGTCTGCAGTGTTTCCTGCCAAAAGATCTTTTGACAGGAAATAAACATTAAAATAATCTTTAATCCCTTGTCTGGTCTATTACCATTAACAATTGATGCACTTTAATTTTGTGGGGTTTTAACTACAAAATGGAACAGCTAAGTAGTGATAATTGGGTTTGGAATTATACGGTCATTTATATCAACAGAGATGCAAGAGGCTGGGAGGGAGGGTGATTAATTATTTACTATTTCCTGGCTGTGGTTCCTATTATAGAATTTTCTGATATGTTCTGCTGTGAACAATTATCACCAAATGAAAGTAAACAAATCTGTGATTTGAAGCCTTACTAGAAGTCGGACTCGATCGGGTTGGTGTGCACTTGATTACCACGGACTATGGACTGTGTGCCTTTTCTCAAGGTCCCGCAGTCTCTGGGTCCCAGTGTGTTTATCTCTGTGCATTTTGAACTCCAAACTGGATATCTCTGGGCAACACTATGTTTTATTTCTATTTTTATTTATTTATTTATTTATTTATTATTTATTTATTTATTATTATTTATTTATTTATTTATTTTTTTGGTCTTTTTGAGACAGGGTCCTGCTATGCAATTGAGGCTGGCCTTGAGCTCACTTTTGTAGCCCAGGCTGGTCTCGAACTCGCATCAATCCTCCTGCCTCAGCCTCCTAAGTGCTGGGATTACAGGTGTGAGCCACCATGCCCGGCAACACTATGTTTTATTAAAAAAAAAAGAAGAAGAAGAAATTGAGTTGGATCTGAGCTCATCATTAAAGATATATCTGGTAAGGGGGTGCAATTTATTCTGTTAGTCTACCTGGCTTATTTCATTAGAAGAAGGAGCAGAATTATTGGTCCACCATGAGAGTATGTTTTGCTCTGCTATTTCTTTTGGTGTTTATGTAAGTTTTTGTGCATATATATATATATATATATATATATATATATATATATATATATTTATGCATTCATGTAGGTATGCATGTCAGTGTGGGCACCAACACTCTGTGCGTCAGTCTCCCAATCATCTGTTATGGGCAAACAGTCTCATGGGGCCTTCCACACACTGCCTCGTGTATGTTCTTTCTCCGAGCCCCCAGGAGCCAGCACCTACACCACAGTGCATCATTTTGGCTCTTCTTAAAAGACTGTTCCAAAGCCAAGAGTCAAATGTCTCGAGCAGATTCCCTGCCACTGTAGGACAGAGGCACCACAGGAAGCAGGTGGACATTTAGGGAAAGGGGCTATAGATATAAATCTCTAACAGTCATGGCCTCTGCCCCTTCCCTGATTCTATAGTCCCAAGCCTTTGAGAACAGTTGAGGGGTGGGTCTCCTCTTTGAGTTAGTGTCTAAGTCTGGAAGGGACAAAATTCCATCCCTACTTTCCAACTAGATGATGGCCTCACCACTTAGCCAGTGTCCTGCCCACTCTCAAGTGGCTCTGTTAGAAATGCCCTCTTCCCCTCATCCTGGAGTTTCTCACAGAGAGCCCATCCATTTCCGCATCTCCACCACCTTCATGCTGTCCTGGCTACCTTTTCCTGGCTGTCTCTTCCTGGGTCAGCATAGGTGCTTTCTGCTCGCTTGTCTACCCTGGATTCAGTGCACCTCCTCAGCCTCACAGGTGCCCACACTTCCTGATTCCTGGGTCCCAGAGCCTGTATCCTGTCCCATGCACTCAGCTAGGACTCTGGTTGATGACAGGGTCATGGTGATTCTCTGTCTTCACGCTGCACATGAGTTTCACTGCAGAGAACAAGGCAGAGGTGACAGACTTGGTCCACATTCACCTCTGTCTTTGAGTCAGATATGACCCTGGCTGGGTTAAGGCAGCCCCTCCCTCCCCCAGTGGCACATGTGACCTTGGCCCTTGGCATTCTGACCCTGATGATAGCTTATGGCTCGACCTGAGTGTCTTCAGACACAATTCCTGTGGGGCTGGAAGCTCCTCTGGGGGCTCCAGCTTAGGAGATCAGCACGGGCCTGCTGGGATTGCTTCTAGAAGCCAGATTGTCTCCAGATTTTTGTTGTGTAGTTGTTTTTTATTCATATTAACTTTTTGTTATTACTAACACGGGAGCAGTGTAGGAGGTTGGTGGTAATTGTTCTATTTAGGAAAAATGGCTCAGTGAAGGAAAAGCTGCGTGGCTTCTCTCCTACAGAAGCATACTCAGGTGATTTTGGTTTGCCACTTGATAGTGGAATTTCTCGACCTTGACACTACTGGCCAGGTATCTCCTTGTTGCAGAGGTCGCCTGTCCTTCATTGGATGTGGAGCAATTTCACTGCGCTATCCATGAGTGGCAGTGGCATTACCTCCCTCCTCCACCAAGTCCTGAAATGTCAAAAATGACAGCAGACACTGCCACATGCTCCTGGGGTATAAAAATCACTCCTACTGGAGGACCTCTACTTTGGGGTGTTCTCTCACTACAGATTTTTATCTCATGGAAAACATTATTTCTATGAACAATGAAAGAGAAGTTTTAATAAGGCAAAAATGGTAATATCTATTTAGGTAATATTCGTTATGTGTCCGGCTCCTCTCTAAACCCTTGCTGTGCTGTCACCAATGTAACCCTACAGGAATCCCATGAGGCAGTGTCAGCTTCCACGAGCAACAGTGTGCGACAAGCCAGGTGGCCCGAGCCCAACACAAGGGCAGTTTCTTCCTTCACAGCTTGGGCTGCCTGGTTTCTGCAATGTGGACCCTGGCAGGATTATTTCCTCTAGGGGCTGCAAGTGAGACCTGGTTCCCTGCCCCTGCCTAGCTTCTCCCAGCTGCCATCTGTCTGAGGAGATTGAGGCTGCATGACCCTAATCCCTGCCTCCATCTTTCCATCGGTGCCTTCCCTCCATGGAGCTGTGTCTGCTCTCTCTTCGTATCTAACTTCATCTTTCCTTCACTCATGGTGGCTGCCAAGTTGCCAAGGAAGGTCCCATTTGGAGATGGATGCCCATCAGCGCTCTCCACCTCAGTGTGTGTGTGGGTGGAGCTCTTAGCTCCCTTCACGCTAAAGGCATGGAGCAATGAAATGATTGCCAGGGTCACAGAGAGGACCGAGATAGAGCCAGGTGCTGAAGCCAGCTCTGGCTCCACAGTCCAAATTCAGCCATGGCATGGGTAGTCCTCCAGTGTGCTCCTTGACCCTCAGCAGCTGCACCCCGTGGGGACCCAGCATATCCCTGCCGCTGGCTCCAACAGAGAGACTGGGCCTTTAACAAACCCTCTGCAGGATCCCGGTATACCCTAAAATTTGAGGATTTCTGATGAGAAGTGCAGTATGAGGGAAATAACAACAGCAGCAACAACTCCCCATGTCTCACTTGAATTAATTTCCAGACGTTTGTGGAGTACACTTGGCTGGCAAAGCTCTGCTCTGATTACTGAGGCCAGAGTGCGTCAGGAGAGCACTGTTTATTCCTCTAAAGGAGCCTCCCTATCCACTTTCCCCATGCTCAAAAGTATGTGAGAAATGACAGTGCTCACGCCATCGCCGGCATGAAGATGGAAAGCGTCGTGTCAGAGATAAACTGAGAAAAGCGTTTTCATTTTGATCAGGCCCTCTTCTTAGCCCCACAGCTCTCCTCCTTCTTCACCCAATGCCAAAGCTCTGTTTATCAGGTCCTTTCTGCTCCCGTAGACTGCTCCCTCCTGGGAACTTATCACACCCTTAATGCATACTCAAGTCAAGTAATTTTAGGCTCATTGGTATATTGTTAATTGGTCTTCATTTTCCGTTTTTTCAACTCAAAGCAAAGGCATCACTCACCCATAGGACACCAGAGATGTGGATCTCTGGGTAAGAGTTGCTCTTTCAAACTTTTACTGTCTTTATTTCAGAGGCCCTTCCCCATGTGATTGCTACTGAAAACTGGGCTTTTTTAAAAAAAAGAACAATTACAGATCATGTAAACTATCATCATCAGCAGGAGGGAGGTGACTATCTTAAAAGTAAGTCGTGGATGTGGTCTGGCCACCAACTCATCTCTACACTGTGCTTGTGCCCAGGGATTGCTGTCCACCATAGGGGCAGGTTTGATTTGTGTAAGAAAGCTGGGTCTGGGCTGGGGGCCCAGAGAGAAACTGGAGACATTGGTCTTCTTCCTGAGCATAGAGGAGGCTGCTGCACGCAGCCTTGCTGTCTGGCTTCCACGGAGAGAGGACCCGCATGGGGTCCTCTCTGGCAGGTAATTCACAAGCCAAGCTGAGGTGTAGTCGTTCTGGGAAGGGTTTTATTATTGCTCTGTTTTGTGCTAGTGTTGGTTATTGCTCACCACCCGGCTTCCCAGCACACCAGGGGAAAATAAACCACTTGAGGAGTGGTAAAAGAGATCATGGTAAAAGTTTCCAACCTCTTATGATTGAGCAATAAAAGTTCCCTTGCTTTGACACTCCTCTTGAAGAGAAGTCACCACTGAAGCTATACTGTAGCTTTTGCCAGGCACCTTACATGCATTTATCAGCAAAGCCTGAGCTGGGCTGGATGTGCAGCTCAGTGGTAGAGCAATCACTTTGGTGGCTTTGATCTCCAACACTGCTTTAAAAGACAAAACCAAACTAATGTGTATAGCTATTTTAAAAATACACACACTGGAAGGCCAGGCATGGCAGTGCACACCAGTAATCCCAGCACTTGGGAGGCTGAGGCAGGAGGATCGGTGTGAGTTCAAGACCAGCCTGGGCTACAAAAGTGAGCACAAGGCCAGTCTAAACTGCATAACAAGACTCTGTCTCAGAAAGACAAAAAAAAGAAAGAAAAGAAAAAGAAAACACAGTGGAGCTGGGGAAATAGCTCTGTAGTCTAAGTGCCTGCCTGGAAAGCTCAAGAACCCAGGTTCAATCCCATGGGAATCTGGACATGTCGTGCCAACCATGAAGCCAGGTGTGGTGGTACACACTTGTAATCCCAGCACTGGGGAGGCTGAGAAAGGAGTATCACTGCAAGTCTGAGCTGTATAGCAAGACCCTGTATCTAAAGAATTGAAAAGAAAAATGCACACAATGGATTATTGAATCTATATTATTTGGTACCTTGTTCTTTTCATTTGACAGTGTCTTGGAGATTATTTAGTGGCAGTGCCCTTAGCTGGACCTCTTGACATGTTATGACTGTACTAGTCTGTCGTCTGGCTATTCTGTGATTGGCTTATTCATCCCTCTGTTGGTAGGCATTTAGATTGGGTCACATTTTGCTATTACTTGTACTTTTGTAATAAATACTCTTGCACATGTGTGTTGTGTACCTCAGCAAGGCTGTCCACAGATAGACTTCCCACTGGAAATGGAGTAAAGGGTGTGTACATTCTTCCAAATAATTAATTTCCCAAGCATTGCTAAATTATCTCCTAAAATAATTATGCCAGTTTCTTCATCACTCTTTATCCACACGAATGTCTGTGTCACCCCGAAATTATCTCCAGCAGCAGCAGAAAGGACCTAAATACTATTGAAGATTTAGCCAATCAGCAATTAGCACCCCACTTTTTAAAATTAATGTAGCTCTCTTATTGTAAGAGTTCTCAAGCAGCCGCCCCATAACACTGTGTAGCCCAGTCCCCAAGCTTAGCCATTTTTTTTCTTTCGATACAGCACATTGATTTTCTGTATGACTTTATCTGCCTAATACAAAGTGGGATTGAGCAGTGATTTGTCTGGATTTGACCATTCCTTATCAAACATTTATGATTTAGCTTTCACCACGGCATCTTCTTGTAAGGTGTTTCTTATTTTTATCTTTTTCCGTAAAGGTAGGCTTGTGTTGACAACCCTGTAACAAATCTCTCCTAAAAGAGATGTGCTGCAGAGTCGTGGGGAGAAGGGCTGGGGCTCTATGCATGTTTGGGAGAAAAGGTTCCGGGAGGGGCAGCATGAATTGTAACGGGACTGATGTCATCTTTTATTAATAGTAATTGATGTTCTGACACAGGGGTGTACAGAATACCAAGATTGAGTGCTTCATAGAGAGCCTCAGCAGGGCCCTGTGCTAAGGACTAGTTAGCCACCACATATATGGAGTGATCAAAAATACAGTGGACTTTAAAAATATATTAAAAAGCAACATTATAGCAAAAGAAACAGTACCACTCATCCCCCTCAAATTACTCCACCCCCTCATTTCTAATAGGCCCATCACTCTTGACACTTGCTGGAGCAGTTCTGAAATCCTCTTTGATGAGCGCCTTTATAATTGATGGTTTAAAAAAACTATGGTGGACGCTGTTGCTGCTGCTGCTACTGCTACTGTTGCTGCTGCTGCTGCTGCTGCTGCTGCTGCTGCTGCTGCTGCTGCTGCTGCTGCTTCAGAGTGCCATTCCGCAGAAAGACACGCTTCTGAAAATACCTGCATGTTTCTGTTATTCACTGGGTCCACCTTCTGCAATTGCTGGCTATTCCCCAAAGTCACAGTGACTACAAAAATGTACCATTTTCAATTGATTGGGGACATGAAAGCAAGTACTACAGCCTAACTAAACATGCTTATGAAAGAGGACTTTCAGGACTGCTTCTGAAAGTGGCAAGAAATGGCAGCATGTATTTTACTATAATACTTTATTTTCATTTAAATATTCACCATGTATTTTATCATACTATGTATTTATACTTGTTCCAGCATGGTCAAATCCTACAACCCCCTCTTGTCCCTATGTAGAGTACAGAGTGATAGCAAGTTTACCATACTTTTCTGAGAGTCTTGTTCGAAATGTTATCTGCACAGGTGCAAGGGGTGAGATGTCTATGCAGTGAGGCTTTCATTTCTTCTTCTCCCTTTGAGAGCATTTCCTAGCCTTATACAGAAAACATTCACATTGTTTTAATGTATTTAGTACAAGGACTACAGGCTCTCACTACATAGATGAGATTCATAGTGATCCTCTGGTTTTCAGGCGCACACCGTCACACCCAGTCTCAGTGCTGTCTCAGTGTACCCCAGGGACAGGCCCAGCATGGCACATGGGGGATCAAACCCCAATCTTTGCGCCTGTCTAAGCAGACACTTTGGTATGCTGAGCTACTTGGCCAGCTTGAAAACAATATGAAAAAAGATTCATTCTTAAAAACTCTACAAACCACCTATTGTGTATTAAGCATCATGCACTGGAGACTAATTCTAAGGATGCAGGGATGAATAAGACAATATTACAAAATGCAAAGAGTGGACCAATACCAGGGGCCAGAAGCCCAGCGCCCTAGTGTGAGGTGCCTTGTAATTATCCCTCTTATATCTGAAAACAGTATCATTTGTCATCTTACTATTGGTGCCTGAAGTCTCCAGGGGCATGCGGTAATGTCTTTCTCAGGCTGTAACCAGGGTACTGCAGTTGTTGACAGGCACTGACTGGGGAAGGGTGTGCTCCCACCTCATGCCCATAGCTGGTAGCAGGGTTCAGCTTTTTGGTAGCTATTGGTCTGAAGGCAACTTACAACATAGTAGCCACCTTCGGTTCAGTATGAGTGAGTGAAATAACAAGAACTAGAGAGGAAGCTGGATGCCAGGGCCGTTTTTGAAATCAGTCTTGGAAGTCACACCCTCTTGCTTTTTTACCAAGATAGAATTCAACACTGCAGTACTCTCCATTTCAGAGGAGTTTTTAGTATACTCGCTAGGTTGTACAAGCATCCCAGAGAATTCCAGAATGTTTCTATCATTCCCAAAAAGACCCTGACCCCTTTAGTAGCGCTCTGCATTCTCACTTGAGCCTCTGGTGATCATTTATCTGTAAGTCTGTTCCTGTAGATTTTCCCATTCTGGACAATTCCTATTAATGCAATCATACAATACATGACCTTTTGTAATTGACTGTTTTGCATAGCATAATATTTTTAAGGTTCCTTCTTGCTGTAACACTCATTGGTATTTTATTTCTTGTTATGGCCAACTATTATCCCATTCTGTAGATATATCACATCTTGTTTACCATTCATCCATTCACATTGTTTCCACTTTCTGGCTATTATGAATGATATGGCTGTATGAACATTTGGGTATCTCTGGCTGTTACAAATAATGGCTGCTACGACCATTCTGCAAAGTTGCTTCTGTTTTCTTGTTATTATAAATAATGCTGATATGAATAACCAGGCACAAATTATAGTATGGACTTATATTTTTATTCCAGTATCTTTTATGACTTGTTATGGCAATGATGACCATAGTGTCAGGGAAATGTCTTGAATATTTTATGTTATTTCAAATAAAAAGAGGAAAAGAAACTAAGCAGAGAGTAGGCATGTGGCCTGAAGTGTATTTGAAGGAGGTGACTTTTGAGTTGCACCCTGAATGGTGGCCATCCTACGAAGATGTCAGCAAGGAAAACCCCAGCAGAAGTACAGTGAGTGCAAGAGCCCTGGGGTGGAAATTCACTTGGACTTTTCAGCAGAGAGGAAGCAGCCACTATTTCTTGCCAGGTAAATTACTAGGTGGTGAGGCTGAATGGGTAGACAGCCACAGGTTGTGAATGCCCTGAAGGGAGCTGTGATTTCTTCCTAACTATGGTGAAAAGAACTGGAAATTTTCAAGCAAGCAGATGACAAAATTTTGCTCACCTATCTGTAGTGAAAATAACAGGTGATAAACATTGGGAGTGCCGCTGTGGGGTCTGTTGAGGGAGGCTCAGGGGTCTAATAGACCAATATGAGCCCTGAAACCAGGTGACAATAACTGAAAAGGGGAAGAGTTTGGATGCCAGTTCTGTGGTTACAGTTGAAGGGTGGCCTGACTCTGCCTAATTCTTCCTGTCCACATTCTGATTGCCGCTATGGCCTGGCCACCCAGTAGGGACCCAGTGCAGGCGAGATGGAGCAGCCACTGGCTCTGGGGTTGACAGGCTGGAGCAAGTGACCAGCACACCTGCTGTGAGTTCCCTGGATCTCCTACTATTCTAGCCAGCTCCTTCCCATCTTGTCCCTAGAATAGGCCTTAACTCTGGTCCCCACTCACTCTCAGGCATTCTGAGCTTGTTAATAATGTCTTTCTTTCAGAATGGGAGTTGAGAGAAAAGCCAGCCCTGTCAAAACTCTGCACCCCAGTATCTGATTATTTTCCATTCTACAAATGCACCCAGCATATCAGTATTGGTACAGCTGGGAAGAGCAAGCCTGCCAGGCAGCCGACAGAATAGAAACTCCATGTGGTGGTGTACCATACACTTCCTGAATGAGGCTTCTTAAGGCTCAGTTACTAAAATGGGATTTTTCGTAATTATTAACAGTTAAAAATAGGAAAATAGATTTCAAGGGAAAAAAGTCAGAGGCAACAATGATCCAATTCTAAATGTGTGCATGTGCGTAAAAGAGAATTTGCCGAACATGAACAGGCACTTACAATGTGAGTCGAATTGGCTCTGTCATGTGTCAGCCTAATAGCCCAAACCCTGGTTCAATACAATGAACTTGGGAAGGTTTGCTTAATGAAAGAACTGACGTTTTCTGTGCAGCGGCTGCATTCATCAGCCTGCATCCTGTTCATTACACTACAAAGGGCTGCCAATGGGAATTGGTAGGATCATCTATTAGGTAAACGTGATGGGGACAAAAGATAGCAGAGGCCAGGGCTGTGTGGAATTTTCTGCAGTGGCCCTGGTTATCCGGGTACTGAGCTCTGGGTAGGGGTACTGTGGTCTTCCTGAACTTTCAACATGATCGTGGTTGGGCTGTACTATTTGGGATTCTCAGGGCTGTGCATAATTACTGATTTTTTTTTTCTCTTCACTTGGGCATGTGGCATAGCTATGGTTCCCTGCTGTGGGCAGAAAATGACACCTGGAATCAGGGTGAAAATGTTATACACTTCTTTCAGGCAGAAGTGTAAGTGCCTAGCCTGTGTTGTATGGCAATTACTTTTCTCTGCTATGGTAATGAGCAATATCCAAATATCAGCTGCCCTGGCAAGGTAGGTTCTGGAAGAAAGACAGACATGAGCCCAGGGGATCGCTATAGGACAGTGAGCTCTGGGGGTGCTTGTTACCAGGCCCCAACCTGACCCAACCTGATGGCTTGTGTCCCTCACAGTCCCAGAGATGTCCTAGTTGGACCATCAGAATGGCTGAAGCCTGGGCAGCAGCTCACACGCACACTACCTTTACAGCCTGTATTGCAAGGTTCGGATATTGTACTTTGCTCTTTTAGAAGAATAATTTGAAGATTTGGATATGTTGGTAAATTTCATTTTACCTATGGCACTGTTTGATCTCTTGTCCATTTGAAGCAGATTCCTTGAGCCACCAGTAGGGCCTCGAGTCATTGAGAAATGCAGACCAAACAAGATCCACTGACTGGCAAGGTCATCTGGGGAAGGGCCATCCTGGAGGAGAGGAGGAACATAAATTCAGGGGGCTCACATCAGGGCTTTGTACCTCTTCCCTAATGGGGCTGTTTGGTTGTGTGCCTTGCTGAGGAGATTAGTGATTGAAAGGAGATTTGAAAAAAAAAAAAGATAAAAGTTTGCATTACATGCCCCTGACATGCCCCTCTCTAGGGTTTCCAAGGAGGTGCCATCAAACATTCAGACTGAACGCAGAGGGTATTTTCTCCTAAGACAGTGTCCGTGTCCAAGTTTTGCCAGTAATGGGCTTCAGAAGGGTCGGAGTGAGTCAAGTGTCTATATGTTTTCTCTAGTCCTGGAACACAACTGCCTGCAGAATTAAACAACCTTACATAATTGTCATAGGAGTTTTAAATATAGAATTGTTGTGTCTTTATCTCTTAAATTTATTTAAGGCTAAAATGATATTCTAGGGCCAGCCAGATAGCTCGCTGGACTAAAGTGCCTGCTTAAGCAGACTCAGCAACTGGGATTCAATCCCTGGCATGCTATGCCAACCTCACCCCCAGGGCACATTGAGATGGTGACTGAGGCTGGACGTGGTGGCACGTGTCTGTAATCCCAGTGCTTGGGAGGCTGAAAATCACTATGAGTCCAGTCTATTTAGTGAAACATTGTAGACCCAGTACTAAATACATATAATAATAATAATAATAATAATAATAATAATAATAACAATAATAACAACAACAACATTCCATCGCATCCTCAATCCCATAAGGCCTTACGATTTTCATTCCCCAGGGAGGCCGGTGCAGTGGTTTCTCTGGGTTCCACAGAGGAGCACGCCTTTCTGTCTCCCTAGTACCCGAGTGTGCTGCATGGAAGACCTATGAAAGTATGCAGCACAGTGGCCAGAGCACAGGTCCAAATACCACATGTAAAAAGGGGGGCGGCCGCAGGTCTTGGCTGTCCTGTGTGTCAGGACCTGAAAGCCGCCTCTGCGCTTCACTCACTGCAGCCTTGATCCTATTCTACCCCCTCTTGAACGCAGCCTTCTTTTCCATAAGCTGTGACTAAGGGTAGCACTTTGCGATCTTCACCAAGTGGTTGTGAGAAGTGGCTGAGTCAGTGCTGACACTGCCCCTGCTGACTACAAAACTGTCAGCAAATGCCCTTTACTGGTATTACACAAGGTGCGATCAAATATATGGTGAATGTGCAAAACTTTTCAAAAATGTGTTGTGATAAAAGCCATATTGCCATTGGTCCCTCTCACAGTAACCCCTTCACTTCACATCCACTTGTCCCGTCATTCTTGCCAGTTTCTGAAGCAGCTCTAGAAGTCCTTTTGTGTGAGTGTCTTTGGTTGTGCTGTTGAAGCTACCACAAAGTCCTGAATTGATTCAGATGTTTCCTTTTCATGGTTCTTTTGACTTTTGGGAAGAGCTGCAGATCACACCCAGGCCCCACCTCAGGGAAGAAGATAGCTGAGGATGCTCCATAATGTTTCAAGGCAGCTGCCTTTCCACTGAACGATAGTCTGCAGCCATGTTCACTCTTTTTGTCATACCTCATAAAGACAGGGAAGAAGAGCTCCAGAACCACTTCAGAGAGAGTCCAGAAGGCTGAGATAGCGGTTAAGAATCTTAAAGGGGACTGATACCAACGTGTGTTTTACTGTAATATACTTCTTTAAAATTTAAGCCCTCACTGTCTATTTTGATGGTGCCCTGTAGACTCATAAGAGTGGGTTGAGAGACACAACACAGGGAAACCAAGTGGCGAACACCAAGGCAGCTGTGATCTCTGAGGATCCTAATGGGGGTCCTGACAGGGGCAGCCTCTGAAGCGTTGTTCTTACAGACCCTGGCCGCAGGGGCAATGTGGAACTGTCTGTGATGAATCTCAAGTGGAGAGGTGTGCGGGTTCCAGAGTCAGATCTTCCTTTGCTTTGATCCTTACAGCTATAGATAAGTAGTTCTGTAACCATGAGCGAGTGGATTCTTCTCTCTGAACTCAGTATCACTACCTGTAAAGTGGGCACAGGGGTCCCTTTGATCTCATTGCACGGTGTAGTGAGTAAGAAGGTCCGTGGCATGTAAATAGCACTGTGCTTGGCAAACATTGGCGAATCCTCCTGGATATAGAAGGTACATTTCTTCAGCCCTGTTGCTCTGGAGGCTGGCAGACCATGTCCCCAATGTCACTGTTGGTGATGTGTTCCCACCCTGGTGCACCTCAGCTCTGCAACCTCTTGAAAAATAGGGTCAAAGGATTTGTTCTCATATTTAATTAAAAATAAGCTCATGAGGACCACAGCTTTTAATAACCTACTTCAATACATACAGTCTGTCACTCAAAGAATTGTTTATTTTATCTTCTAAAACCCCCCTCATATAAGTGCTGTCCTTCTGTTTAACAGGAGTGAGACACACTGCTTCCTGCGTTTACTGACAGCTTCCATGAGAACTTGCAACTGCTTGGCAGTTAAAGTCGAGGTCTCTTCTCGTAATAGCACACTTGTTTTCTTTTCCTCTTGAGTATGCTAGGTGAATACTGTACCACCGAGCTACCTCCACCCCCCAGCCCCACAGCAAATCATCTTTATTAGAAGTAGCACTGCTTCTTTCAAAACCATTTTTAGACTGGGACTGGTTGGCATTGTAATTTAATGAGTTATCTCAAGATCAGTATATGTTTTCTGGTACTTTTTTTGTGGGAAGTTTAAACTGAGGATGATTTTCATAAGAAGATCCTGATCAGAATAACCATCCCTATGTTCTATTGTTCTGATGAGCTCATTTGGGAAATCTTTCCTGTTTCTCTTGGCTCTTGCCCTCATATCAGATTGAGTTTGCTCATCCTATGAGGCACTTATAACTGCAGAGCTGCAATCAGCACCCCCATCTCCTACTCTAACTGCTGCCCTGTCATTGCTGGGATGTGCCCTTGGTCTCCATCAGATCACACCCTCTCAGCCAAAGCTTGTCTTAAATGCACCAGGTATCAAACCATACTCAGTGCTTACACACACAACCACATCTTTCCTTCTGTTATTCATGAATACCCTTGAACATCCTTTAAGTAGTACTTTCAGGGCAAGGTTACAAAGTATTATTGTTCTTAGTCAACCAGGAAAGATGGCAGAATCTCCCATCCATTTCTTTGCCCACCATTCAGCATATGTGTCCTTTGTGACATATTCTTGCATTTTTATGTTCTTTTGCAATAGGCACTTGGGGCTTAAGAATCATTCAAAGCCTTTTAGTTCAGTAAGGAGAAGGCATGAGATCACTGAGAATACTCAGCAGTGGACAAAGGGCATCTTAGCTTTCCCAGGTACAGGTGAGTGAATGTGCATCAGCATGGAGGACAAGAAGGTAGAGAGGAGGGAGCTTTACCATGAAGGAAGCCATGCAGAGCACAGGCATTTGCAGGTGTAGCCTAAAGCTGAGCAATCAGGAATGACGTGAAGGAATGGCAGCCTGGGCAGAGGGATAGTATGTCCTGCAGCCCAGACAGGGCTTGCTGTATGCCTCTGATGAGACAGCCTGGTCACTTGATAAGCTCCCCAGTGGGTTTGCTACATCAAAGCTCCAAGTAAATGTGGGACCTTCTCTATTATAACAGGAGGACTTAATAAAGACAGTTTGGGTTATAGAATTGTTGGAAGGGCTGAAGGAGTAGTTTGTGGCTAATCTCTAAAAATGACTCTCTGAATAACACAGAAATGAGCCACTAGGAAGCAGGGCGTGGTGGCACATGCCTGTAATCCCAGCAGTTGGGAGGCTGAGGCAGGAGGATTGGTGTAAGTTCAAGACCAGCCTGGGCTACAAATTGAGCTCAAGGTCAGCCTGAAGTAAGTACTGAAACCCTGTCTCGAAAAGACAAAAAAAAAAAAAAAAAAAAAAAAAAAAAAAAAAAAAAAAAAAAAAAAAAAAAAAAAAAAAAAAAAAAAAAAAAAAAAAAAAAAAAAAAAAAAAAAAAAAAAAAAAAAAAAAAAAAAAAAAAA